>JAVYIG010004042.1:0-174035 GCA_035222895.1 Strongylocentrotus droebachiensis
CATCTTCATGTTTGGGTATTAAGCATAATACCTTTATTTTGAAAGTGCGCTTTAGGGGAATCGAATTTATATGTATTATGATCAAGTATTATTCAGAAACTTTCTGAAACTGTTCAATTGAAATTGATATGAAATATATATACTTACCGGATAATTTAATCACAAATCATGTGAAGTATTGACATAAACATAGTATGACGACGTTATCGGAGCTGCTGTTTAATACACAATGCGTCGCGTTGATCTTTTCAGTCTTTCGTCTCCTATAGCTTTTGCTTTTTAGCTGGTTTTACGTTTAACTTCATTCTAGACTGCAATTACACACTATTATCTGATTATAAATCACTACTCATCTTTATTAAATTCATAGCGAAAAAAACAATGAGTAATAGTGAACAGCCCCACCCCTAAACGATTCCCATCCATCAAACGCGACATTAGGATCCCCTTCAATTAAGTATGTTGTACTTGTACAATGTGTAACAAACAAGAAGACAACGATTTTACTGAAAATACGCTGTAAACACTGAAAATGATGAAGACAACGGCATTGATTAAAAAGAAAGAAAAAAACCCATCACAGTGCTTTATAAGGCGTCGTCTCCTCTTTAAGTCATTACACAATTCTATTGTCAAAACAGAAATGAAAGAAGTCTTACAAGCATCAGGTCTTATAGTCAAGCGTCCAGTCCAACGTAACGTTTTACCGGCTCCGCGCACCGGCGACCATGAATAGATGCATGCCAGTCGGTGACAACATGGATCCCATCCTCCGAAGGAAGATGAAAAGAAATCACGACTACCACACCTTGATAGACCAACCGTAGCAGATCATTCTTAAACAACTCCTGGTAATCACACTTGCTTCAAAATCTACAATTTTCTCCAATCAGCTAAATCAAGTGTTCTTGCAGTTAAGTTAATCTGGTAAACTGACTCTTTAGTATTTTGTCAAAATTAAATGAGTTCAGTTGATGAAACACGTTGATGATATAAGATGGAGACACTGTATCTTGTCCGTGAGTTTCTATTAGAACGACCGAGAGATGTGAGGACAGTAATTATTACGCCATAGAAGAGCCGTCTGGCTATAGATTACGTAATCGGTGATGAATCAGAGCGAGCGAGTGTTCTTGATGGTGACGATGAGGATGCTGGTGGATGTAGGATGAAGATGATGGTGGATTTATGGTCGTATGGAGAGGATGTGGGTATAGAGTAAGACAGAGGCAGAGAGACAGAAAGAAAGGCAGAGAGGGAAAAATGCAAAGACAGAGTGGGCAAAAGAGCGGCAGATAGATAAGAGGCGAGAAAGGAATTTAGAAAGAGAGAGAGAGAGAGAGAGAGACGGGGTTATGACTTGTTTTATATTACAACTTATTTCATTAAATTGTGTAATTGTAATTCTTTAATTATACATGTATTAAGTTGAATTACATTATTATGAAATGATGATGAAAAAGAATTATATTTTGAAGAATTATTTGTATTGTTTTTATATTAATGAAATAAAAATTAAAAATTACAGAAAACAATAATATCGAGTGTGTGTGCGTGTGAGAAATTGAGAGAGAGAGAGAGAGAGAGAGAGAGGGGATGTAGGATGGTGAATCGGGGTGAAATGGAAGAGGAGGGGAAATGTTGAGCGGGAAATTTAAGAGACAAGTGCGAAAGGTGGTGACGATGACTATGACTAATCAGTAGTCATTTTACACAGGCGCCAATGACATAGAAACGGATATCATAGACCCGGACAATGTTCTAAACGAGGTTAGGACTTTATAATCATTTTTAATATTTTAGAACATTCCAAATATTACAAAATGAAATGAAATATTAGCCCACGATAATGAGAGATTAGCTGCATGTAAAGCCCACGGCATACTATATCTTTAAACATGTACAATATTAATGACCAAGGATCTGAAAATCTAAATTTCAATGGATTTCATTCTTCCTTAGAAGAGGAAAAGCTAAATTGGCCGAAAATCGGATCACAGGACGATGTGTAGTGTGCAGTGGGCTTTGGTTGCCTATATATTCTATTGCAGCCAATATAATTGTAATAATATAACTGTGCTCCCACTTTTTCAGATACCCCGAAAAAAAAAATCAATTTTTACATAAGTCAAGTGCCCCTTTTCTTTTCTAATAACTGTCCTTTTCCTCTCTAGTAAATACGTCTCTTCAGATGCGAGAATTTCCCTTTTCACCTTTGATATTTTGTTTGTACTTTTTCTTTTGACTTGTGCCTCTTTTCCTTTTTAATTAGTGTACTCTTCATCCTTCTTAATAAGAACCCCTTCCATTTCTCTTAAATGCCACTTTTCACCTCTGATAAGTGCCTCTTTTATTGTGACACGTGCCCCTTTTTAATAAGTACCATAATATTTCCTTCGGATAAGTGCCCCTTTTCCTTTTTTATATGAGCCCCTCCCCTTTTCAAAATGCCCCTTTTAACATCTGATAAATGCCCCTATTAATTTTTGAGTATCCCTTTTCAGGTGCAAGAAGTGCCATTTTCACCTCTGACAAGCACCTTTCCTTTTCTAAAAACTGTCCTTTTCCTTTCTCCATAACATGCACACCTATTTCAAGGCGATTTAGAGCCCCTTTTTCCCCTAGAGATGGCTCGCTACGCTCGCTCGCATTTATAGATGTTATAATTATGTAATTTATATAAGAATTTTTCAGTCTTTCTTCATTAGATTGTGCTTTATACTCATCAGGGTTTGTTTTTTGTCTTCTTTATAGGGTATTTCGCACTGGGACCTCACAAATTCTACAATTTTTGCTCGCTCGCTTAGCTCGCTCGAAAATTAATATTCAGACCATTACACCCAACTGCAAAGTATGTTGCTTAATTACGCAGTATCTCGTACCACGAAAAGAAAGAAACTGATATCATCCCTGGTAGTGTAATCACAATCATGACGATGTAATACCAATGTATGTTTTTTTATGTTTCCCTTTGTAGGCGCCCCTTTTTCCAGAAAATGCCTTTTTTTTGTTGTTGCCCCCCCCCCTATTTTGGAATACGCTCCGCCGCCCCTTTATTATGCTACTTGGTGGTGATGCGGATTTTGTTCTTACCCCAACAAAGTTTTTGCTCATTACTCCACTGTTGCATCGGATGAGACCACTGAACTCTAACACTACGAAAGGATACATGTTGATAGCCAATGTAGTTCTTTCTTTTTTTCCAGCATGTTGAAAACTGTTGTTATCGTTTCTAGATATTGTCGTCTTTATGGCTCTTTTGTCTTTCATAATCTAAACGGGAAACGACATCTCTATAGGCTTATGCACATTAATCCTATTACAGGGTATAAAAGCAATGTTAGGCGTATAACGCAAAACGCATCAATCCAGAATTGTGTCGTGATAGAGGAAAACAAATCAGGACAGGGTGTAATAGTTTGTACAATAACATGGGATTCGTCGTACTTATTACGACACTATAGTCTACCTTGCTCATAAATGTCTATCACGGACGGTAATTTGATACATGTGGAGATTTATGTTTTGAATTATAGATGATAATCGTAACTGATGGGACAGAGAGAGAGAGAGAGAGAGAAAGAGAGAGAGAGAGAGAGAGAGAGAGAGTGTTGTGCCCAAGTAAGTATTTCTTGCTATCCATATCAACATGTATTACATTCACAATACTTTGGTTGGTTTGTTTGTTTATTTGTTTTACCTGACTGCTAAGAAAGCATGTGTGTATGCTTGTTAGTAAGCAGCTGTGGGGGGGGGGGGGGGGCGATGGCTTTCAGTCCTCTCCGAGGGACTTGGTAATTATGATCAATGCCTTAATACCAAAGGGCACTAGGTTCAAGGCCAGGACCTCCCGATTACGAGACCACTGCTCTACCACTGAGCCATCGCACTTTATCCACAAACTTTGCTTTAAAGCGGGACTGCACTACATAATACTTGCGCCCTCTATAGCCAAAAATGCCTTAGCGTTAACTGTTGGTCCCCCATGATCCCCTTTTTCTTATGTTAATATTGATAGCTAATTTGATGAGATAACCACCTGCCAGTGACTACGCAGGGGGGTCTAATCCCTTCTGGCCAAACTAGTGCAAAAAGGCTTTAAACAAACTATGTTTTTAGGCAATCCTCTGCAAATCTGCATGATCATCATCATAATTAATACATTTACTTTATTAGAGTTTAGTTATGTTAAACATATATAATAGTTTTGTATGCAGGAAGAATAATTAAAACGAGGAGATGAAAAAGAAGGAGTAGAAGAAGAAGAAGAAGAAGAAGAAGAAGAAGAAGAAGAAGAAGAAGAAGAAGAAGAAGAAGAAGAAGAAGAAGAAGAAGAAGAAGAAGAAGAAGAAGAAGAAGAAGAAGAAGAAGAAGAAGAAGAAGAAGAAGAAGAAGAAGAAGAAGAAGAAGAAGAAGAAGAAGAAGAAGAAGAAGAAGAAGAAGAAGAAGAAGAAGAAGAAGAAGAAGAAGAAGAAGAAGAAGAAGAAGAAGAAGAAGAAGAAGAAGAAGAAGAAGAAGAAGAAGTTTCAGAAGAAGTTTCAGAGTTTAGGGAATGGGTCAATATTATTACCCCTATTTATTATTATTATTTGGATTCGGAGCAAGCTGTCTTTTCCTAAATACAGTGTATATTAAGGAGATAGAGGGGTTATGAAAGACTGGGGTGATTCCCAGTAGATCAAAATAATTCATTGAGCATGTTCTGTCTGTATGACTAATTTTGGAAAATATAATATTTTGCTTCTCATATAAGCTCTTAATTAAAAACAAAGTCCAATTGGCAATCAGATCACGAAGAGAAATTTAGTAGCGAGTAAAGTATTTAAATGAGAGGGAAAAAATGGAAATAAATATTATGCCAGTGAATACTTTTTTTCCAAATTGAAAAAGTTTTATTCTTTACTAATTTTCTTCTTTTTATTTTAAATTTTTGATAATTTTTAAAATATTTCTAAAGACATTCATGCAAAATTGACAACATGAGAAGCCTTTCAAATGCTAAACACTGTCTTATTTCCCCAGTCTTCCCTCATCTCACCTTCAAAAAAGAAGATTACTTGGGTGTTATTTTAGATGGCAACCCCCCCCCCCATGTTATACATGGTCTTTCTTGAAGACAGTATCAAGTCATAAATCTATACCTTTACTGCTCTATTTCCTTTTAAATTGTGACAGAGTGATTCTTGAAATATGTCCCAAACCTTGTGCATCTGCTGAAAGACCTTTACTTTAAAAAACAAAACATAATTTTGACCTAAATACAATCTTGGACTTACAAGTTTTGTAAAACACATTCACTTTATCTCACTTTTTAAGCAATGTGGGATCAACATTGTTTCCTTTTACAAAATACCTCACATGTACTCGACCAATCACAAACACCCATATATCCTGATATAATAAAAGAGGTAGATGTCCAATTCAAAGTTGAATAGCTAAAAGGAAAATTATTTTCCCAGCTTTTGTTTTCTTGCCGATAAGTTCACTCACCTTTGTTTTCACTTCAACACTCTTCTCCTAATCATACTATAACTTCTATATCTAGACAGTAAAAACACATAACACAGTGATATATTTTTTTTGAACAATTGACAACTATTTTAATCGAGTATCATTTTGACACGAATAACAGGCGATGGAAATAAAAAGAATTCATTCTTTATGCTGTAAACAGACAAAAAGTTTTTATATAGTTATCATTAAAGACTATAAACAGCTATACTCGCCCTATCGATTCCACAAATACAACAATGTACAAACCAAGGTGGAATAGGGGCATATCATATTTCTTATCACGCTGCTTATCGTCTTTAAATCTTAGCAAAGCAACAACACAACTTACAATATAATTTTAAAAACTGCTTAAGAATTTTTATCTATCTTTGATTGCATGTAAAAATTAGGAAAAGAGCGCACAGCAGGATAGAAACAAACACCACGACTCATGATGAGCCAAACATAATGAGCTTCCTTTTCTACCTACGACTAGAAGTAGAAAATAATGAAAAACAAACAAACAAACAAACGGAAAACAAATGAAATATGCTGCTTTGAACTGGCTTATATTCAATAATCTATGATGCTATGGCGATAAAAGTACCATACTGCTATTAGTATCTGGTTATCATGATTATGAATTTTGCACTAAAAAGAAACTTAAAGGACATCTTTCGGCAGAGAAAGATGCAAAGAAGAAGAAGATCAAATCAACGCTTAAAAAAGATTGACTACGATCGAAATAAAGACAAATACTAAACCTGGCAAGCTGAATATACAAGGAAAAAAGAATGTCCCTTACTTCATAATTTTTCATCCTAAGAAGACACTACAGTACAATGTTTAAGAACATGGTGATAAAAATACACAAGTTGCTATTGAATTTTAACGAGTACTCTATGTCATTTGTTTAACTGAGATTTGAGGATTACAACATCAAATATCGCATCAGTTTTTATTATTATCATCATTTTTTTTTTGTCTCTGAAAAACCAGAGTGCATTTAACATTGAGCTTTGATATACACAATGGTTATATACACTTGATCTTCATTCGTTTGTTGCAAAAACTTCAATTGAGAAATGCGTGTAATGACACAAAGAGATTAATATGACAACATCTTGACATACGTATATGACTAGGTTCTAACACTGACTATATACCTACACTTGCCATTCTACTCTACGATTCCAAACATGTGTCATATGGTAATTAATTATGTAGTAATCTAACGTACGTACAGTAAACACGATAATTGTATGTTTGAACTTCAAAATGTACAAATGATTTAGAGACAATTGCTTAAGAGTAAGACCTGCCTGAAGACGACCCTCTATAAACCATCTTGATCACTGGCTATCACTGCAACTCTAATTCATACAAGGTTTTCTAGTAAGGTTTCAATATATTGTACATATTCTCAGTAATCAAAATTGCGCCTATGTCTCTAAGATCCAACATGTTCTGAATTCTCTATTTGGAGAAAAAAAATGCTATACAAATGTGTTATAGAGTAGCAATTATCTGATTGTAACAAGATTTGTAGCCTTTAACAAATATTTTTTAATGTTGACGGTAAGCTATCATCCATGCTTGTATTACTGTAGGAAGGCCTTATATGTAATATAACACATGGTCCCACCCCAACATCATTATCTACAAGTATATATTTTTTCCTTTTCTTTTTCTTTCTTAAAAGTGAATATCATATCGCTACACAATGATTATCTTGCACATGTTGAAAGTATACACATTTGAAAAAAACATTTCAGGAAACTTACACATGGTCCACTCAATTCTCCCTCCTTAATACAATCTTTAAGACATCCATTAAATTTTAAACATTATCTCCATTAAAATATGCTTGAAAGCAATTGACTCCTTTCTCACAATTTAGAATTTTTGTCCTATTTTACGAGTCAAAATGATAAAATACCATGTCCAATCACTTCTATTAAAATCACCTTATTCTATTATTTTCATTTTAAAAACATTCTACTGTGACTCTTGTCATGTCAAAACAAACAGGCAGGTATTCATTTGCCCATTCCCTCCTTTCATTGCATCAGAATGAATCAGAACGTTTATGATATAAAACCACTCACAATTGACAGTACCTGTAACACTCTCATTACATTAAGAACACACAGTTCTGGTCCAAGGAATTCAAAGCCTTGTCATTCATACACTAACTCTCTCAATAAACACAATGTAATTATTTACAAACAGATGTTCAATACATTGTCCTAATAAATAACACTGTTCTAAAAACAATGCAAAAAAAGGAGAAAAAAAAACAAATACAGAGATTATATTCACCTTTATCATATAATTCTGGAATGAACTAACGGGTGAAGTAAAAAAGACATCCCTATGACAGATAAAAACAAACAAAGCCTGTTTTAAGCATGTCTTACACATTTTTTAAAAATGATAATGTAGTATTAAGATTTTAAAAAATTACAGAAAATTGCATCGTGTACCACAAAGTGCATCGAAAAAGAATTATACACTGATTAATGAAAAGAATAAAACTATCAATTATTTTCAAATCTTAGCATTACCTTAAAAAATGATGAAGCAATTAAGATGTAGAAATATGATCTAACCAATCTTGTTAACGCTTATGCGAGTTGTTTAAGAAAGATATATCACATATTCCACCACTGTAAACTTCAAATGCTAAACGCTTCCATTATTTGTTTTCGCAACATTAAGTGTACTGAATCAAGATAACAGCAGTTTAACTTTTAAAAAGTCTGGAAGTAAAACTTAAACACAAGGTATTTGATGCATCTCAAATAAGAATAAAACAATACAAAATTGTACAACAAGATAAAAGATATTTGACTTGGTCAAAAACTTTTGTAAATGTTAACAACATATAAAAATGAGAAGAACTATTGCGAACAAATCTTGCTCGCGTTCTACACTAATCCTTCTTGCATGTGACCAATTCATCAATTTTATTCACCAAATTTAAAGCATTTTGTTTGCTTCTTTGAAACATGTAAAATGAAATAAATTTGGTAGCCCTTTAGTGTCTAAAATCTCACTACAAATTAAAAACATAATCTAGTTGCTAGTAGGCTGAATGTCATCTTTTCTTAAGAAACAAAATCTTATCTTGAATAAATTAAACACAAATCATGATGAAATATCTGTTCTTCAGTTAGGCGATAGTGATAGCTTGATTTCAGAAGTGCAGCGTTTTGGTGAAAAAGTAGAAAACTTAGATTGCAAAGGGGCTAGATCTCTTCACGAACAAAGGACCTACAATTAAATTCTCCAACACCTTATTATTAAACCTATGAGCGAATACGGCAATGGAATTCTATCTGTCGTTCAGGTTTATACTTTATACTGGAATGAGAAAATAGAATGTAAGGGCCTGCCTTATGTCATACAGTGATACAAGACAACATGAGCATTGACTTGCACTTCAAATGTATGACAATTTCTCATTATCTTGCTGTCCGACATATGTATCATATGTGAACACATCTAGATGTATTAGACAGCAAGATGATGAGAGCAGACATGACCCTTTCTCATATGGTGTGCGCTTCAACACATTTTATTTGAGCAAGCCACATTCCAATATTATCTGCCAGCAGAAGATTTATTGTAGCAGCCCTTTTCTCTTTGTAATGATACCGTATCAAAGGTATACCTGCCAACCTCTTATGCAATAAGGTCTTATCGCAGCCTTTGTTGGTAAACTTGCATTCCCGATGGTTTGGGCTGGTTTCAACATTCTGGCTAGAAGGAAATCAGCTGTATGTATGCAAGAGTGCAGGAAATAAGCATGTTTTGAAGGAGGTGTAATGATAACTGCTTGGCAAGAATGTCAGACATGCTTCAAATCATCATGGCAAATATCTAACCCATCGGCTACCGAATTCTCTCATTCCCATAGGGGTATTACATGGACCGATTAATCACTATAGGCAATGGGTTAATATGACACTGCTGAAGGCCTTTTGCTTTAAGCCTAGCAGAGTGGAATGAGGAGAACAATGTGGAAGCATAAATAATATCCAATCCTCATCACTCAAAATGCAAACATCCATACAGAACGATAAGAATGGTAACACGATGCCAAACACATCTTAGTACTGCTTGATCACACGACAGCACCAACGAAGGGGAGAAAGAAAGGAACTGGGGGAGAGATACCAGGAAAGAGAAACATAACCGTTTCCTAAGTCTAAATTTCAGTAGTAAACAAAAAAACAATAGTATGCTGAAGGTACTGATAAATGTGTGCACAAAGTTCTCACTCCTCACTCTGTTAAATCTTGGAGTTAAAATTTGAAAAAAGTGAAATCTGCCTTTCCTGGTTGTGAATCAAAGCTAGATATACAATCAGATCCGAAAGGGCCAGACTCCTACTTGAATCTGGCTTACATGCGCACACACTTATCCATATCTTGTACGTAGCAGCACAAATGCAGTACACTATCTAATCAATTTATCTCCTATCTTTGTCAACAATTGCTAAAGATATAAAAACAAGGACTTTTACTATACTGAGAACATAAAAAAGGTGTTTCTAACCAACGAACAATCTCAAATTTCTCCGATTAGGAAGTAGATCCACATCATAGTGGAAGATACTTGAACACATCAATGTGATCATTGTTAATCAAAAAATCTTATCACTTCAATCCAATTCCAATCAACATTATCCCTCACGCCCAACAGGGCCTCAACTCAATAAGAAGAATCTAAAAAGTCCAAACGATATTTATCAGAAGAGATTTCTTGTTGTTGCTGATTCTGCAGACGGGTGCGAATTACAACTCTCAGACGAATGTCGAGTAAGCTGCTCCGCCCCCTTGTTCATCGTCCGGTTGTCTCTGTTTCTTGTTGTCACCGTACTGTCCAATAAAGGAGCCCTCTTCGTCAAACTTGCCCGTCTCACCGTCCGCGTACTCCTTCAGACTGTCTGTTTCGCTGCTACCGTGTTCGCTGTCGTTCAGACTGCCTTGAGATCCCCGTAGAGGCTCACCATCGGGTCCACTGCACCAAAAATTTAAAAAATATATTGTTTACTCCTAGTACAGGGTACACATTTTCAATAAAGAATATATGTATAAAAAGTATACCCAACTTTAGTAGCTTGTAATTAAAGATTCATATAAAGTAGTGTGACCTTGCAACCTATTTCATGGTCAAGTATCTTGTTTTCTGTCTAATGATACCCTATTCATAATTCAACATGAAACCTAATTGAAGGTTGCACATGTTATGAACATTAAATGAGAGTCTACCAAAGTCAGGTATACTTATTTTTGATATGCACTGTACATGCACCATGTATATTCTAATAAAGGTTACCTCATAACAATTCAACCCTTTCAGTTATGGAGGCTTTTGAATCTGCCAAAGATTAAAACATTTATAATATGTTTAGACAATGATGAGTTTATACTTCTTTCTTAAAATCCAAAATAAGCTCATGATTTGTGATGTATGATATCATGAGAAATGATTGTCTCAAGATTAATAAACCGGTACAAGGAGAAAAGATATCAATATTAAAGGTAATACAAAGTTTTTGGAAATTTTGAAAATTGGGTGGATAGTGATTCTTTACAATTCTGATATATTTGGATGCCCCTGTGGATGTATTATAAGCATTATAAAATTTAGCCCCTAAACAACTTCTGCTTTCGAGATAAATTGAATATAAAAATTTACCGGTGCTCCCGGTAAATTTTGATAATTTTTTTAAATAGCGCCTACGGCCGTATAATGGTAGCTGCAAACATGAAAATCTCAAACTATGTAGTTGTGATATATAATTTCTAAACGGGAATAGCTAATTGGTCGATTTTAGTAAAGAAACATTGTTTTATAGCTTAATTAATACCTTGACCTTGAGAGGGAGCTATACAACATAAAGAGTTTATTATTTATAATTTCATAACTTTGGACTCGATTTCAACCGCGACAACGATCACTGAATATTGTAGGATCGCATATGCTTCCAATATGTTCATTTGAACCAAATTCATGACCCCATACCAAAACTTTGTATTACCTTTAAACACTTCTCCACACCGAATTTGATCTACGATACATGCCTGTAAATTTGGCAGCACTAGGGGGGTTAAAATAGCTGGTATTTATTTAAATTATCCCTATCCAATCTATCTATATGCTTTTAAATTTATGTAATTGACTGATTATTCGCAGGTCCAATTTGTTCCGCGTTACTGTAAAATAAGACTTAAATCAAATGTGATATCCCTCAGCGGAAGCGCATGTCAACCAAAACAATAGCGCACAATATATCTTATTGCATCCTGTGCCTTAATCTAACAAAAGAAGTTGCGGAATCTAAATACAAATCTATCTGTCATTTGACTAAAAGTAATGAAAATTATAATGTTGGTTGGCTTACGTAGGAGGTTTGTACTCGTCAAAAGCCCCATCATCCTTCAGCGGTGTGCTTTCAATGTCTTTGTTGAGCTGCTTCTCTTTGTCAGACACTGAAATGAACAATTGAAGAAAAAAAATTGAGAAAAAGATGACAAAAATTTGTGATTAAAAAGTCTTTTAGAGGGGTTCTGATTTCAATATGATTATGAACTTATTCGTGCACCGGAGAAAAGAGCTGACATCGATCTGGGAATGCATCATTTGAATAGGATCTGACCTCTGAAGTGAGTGACATGGATATAGCTATGCTGCATTTCCCATGCGTTTTAGGGGAAACGGATTGACAACGCAAAGGCCAAGGAAAATTTTGGGCATGTTTAAAATGTCAAATTTCCTGCTGCGTTTCGTCTCCATTTCTCAACATCTAACCGGCATCGAGACAGAATCGAGGTGACATTGAAATTAAAATGCTAACTTTTGAATTAAAAATGCATTTTAGGGTGGAAATGCATGGGAAACTCATGCATTTGAAAGATCGAGAAATGAACCGACATATAAATAAATGATGTGACCTAGGCATTAGCAAGGTTTCATGAATAATGGCCCCCAGTGCATAGTTATACTGTTGCACAACCTAATGAGAGAGAGAGAGAGAGAGAAAACAACAGCCCTCACACTCTTTCAGGGTTGAGTTGAAATAGCTATAGCTATACTTGGGGTATACAATGAGGGTAAGGTGGGGGTAACAGGTTAATGCACTTGTCATTTGTAAGACGCACCTCTTGACCCCCGGGAATGGTGCGTCATTGTACCGATGTGAGTCGTACATTTTGATACCATGACGCACCTTCCGTCACAGAAAGTGACACACCATTACATTCCATCGACGCACATTTGAGTCAAACATATGACACACCATTTCATCAAAATGACTAGCCAATGACGCACATTTGAGAAACAGACAAGCTTGGAGAAAGTGACGGTCCCATTGACACACCAAATGACGCAACGTGGTAAAGTGACTTACTATGACGCACATATGGGTCAGTATTGTGACGGACATTTTGCGGCCATGACGGTACTGTGCGTCGCGATTTTGGGGAACATGACGCAACCATGACGCACCATTCCCGGGGGTCAAGAGGTGCGTCTTACAAATGACAAGTGCATAAGGTGGGGATGCCTGTGTGACTTACCATTGTATTTGCCTCCCTTCTGGCTCTTGATGATGCAGATGATGAGGAGGATGAGGATGAGAAGGATGATGATGCAGATGAGAATGATCATCCAGGTGCCCAAGACGAAACCACCGTCAGCCAACGCACCTGCACAGTTACAAAGATAATATTGAAATTACATCATCGTCATCAACAATGCTGGGCAGAGTAATACTATCCTGCATAATGTTTGATGGGAAGTTACAGTTATCAGGCTTTGTTACTTAAGAAATGAAATAATGAATAAAACGAATCAAAAAGTGTTGAATTAGAGAGATACAATGAGAGGAAGAACAGGAGAAAACAAAGACAACGATAGGGATAAGGTGTGGAAATGAGAAGACAGGGATATAGGGAGATCGAGGCTCAGGAAGAGAGAGACAGAAAGATGTTGAAAGAGAAATAGAAAGAGAGAGAGAGAGAGAGAGAGAGAGAGGGGGAGGGGGAGAGAGAGATAGAGAGAAAGAGGGAAAATGAGAGGGGGATGTTCAGTGAAAAAAAGATAAACAGAAAGGGAAAGAGAGGGGAGTATGGCATTTGAGCTAAGGGAAAATATATTAAAAAAAACAAACTTCATGAAAATCCTGCAGATTTATAAAATATTCATGTGTATTAAAAATTGTCAACATCCAAGTAGTAAAATATATTTAAAAAAGAAGAAGATCCTGACCATTCTATTTTCTACAGTACATGCCAATGGAAGCAACTGGCACATGACACACATCTAGTTTACATAGTTATGCTACGGGGAGAAAAAGCCCAGCAACCTTCCATGCAGGTTGCGCAAACACAAATAGGTCCAACGTTTACCCCCCATCCAATGGTACACACTGATGCCTGTCAAAATTGCTACAGTTGAATTGGAAAAGAAAACCTCTCAAGAGCAACTCTGGGGACAATCCCTTCCTGTTGCTAGGCGACACACCTGATGAAGTTTTGATGAGTAGTTTGTGCAATTGCGCTGATGTAGTAGGCAAACATTTCAATCCTAATTGGTTGGATGACTTTTAGAATGGCAGGATGAACTTGAAATTTCAATGGTATCTTCAATACTTGAAAATACATTGCATGGCCAAACAATTGATTTACACAGTACACTCTTTTCCTATCGAGTCTGGCTGCAGTGTGTATTTATCAAGGATATAGAAAACCTGTTCACACATCAAGATATTTTTTGTTTTCTTTTGTCAGATAATCCTTGTAACCATTTAAGCCAAAACAACGCCGATCACAGAAAATCATACACTTTGAGGAAATACATTATCTCAAATTAAAATCCAATGTGCAATTTGCATCATATGAAAAACTTGCTAAGATACTGGATCTATATTTCATTCTTAAAATCAAATGAAAAAAAAATTGCAGTCCTACAATTTTAACCAACAGTAAATTAATGTTATTTGATAAAATGTGTGTCAGTTTAATGTTGGTAGTCGCTTGCAAATGGTAGAAACGTGGTTCACAAGGTAAAATCATCTGCAAGATATTTACCTGTGCCAGTTGTCTTGAATTCTGTTGTAGGACTGACTGTGCTGCCCTCTTGGTTTGTAACACGCAATCGTGCCTGGTAGGTCGTTGATGATTCCAGTCCGCTTACCATGATGAGGTCTTGGTCTAGAACGTCAGACTGATCAGAGCTTGCAAACTCCCCTGTGTCGTCGGCTATTTAAAAAGAATTGAGAATGATACAAAGATATAAATAAATGTGTGGCATTAAACATACTCAGTTTTTAAAATGTGAGAGAAGAAGTTGGATTACTGTATGGCCTATCAGCTGTATTTGGCAATTGATGCATATATTTTCTGTTTATCATGTTGCAAAAAGAATACAAAAATGTGATATTTAACTATTTACATTGCATGTTACCTCTTATTTCTCTCACACACATATGGTTGTAAAATTACATGGAATTAATTGTGTGTGTCGTTCAATGTCACGGTTTATCAACATTCCATACTCCCATCCTTACATTCACCTCACTGACAACCCATAAACACAAAGCAAAGAATTCTTCATTTTCCCCTCAGCCCACACAACAAACATCAACAAAAACGCTCACATCATTATTGTCTATCTTACCAATCCAAAGAAGCAACATTAAAGAGATATCATACTGGCGCTTCATTTATTCTATCCATGTCTGATTCTGGAGTAATAAGGCAAGGATATTTTTTGATCTCCTCTCAAAGGTTGTCTGGAGGTTAGCGTGAATAAAAGACATCAACAATACCGTCTATTTTGTCCAAGCTGCCATTTTTTGGGGTCACATAAGAAGTAAGTCATTATTGATTCTTTGTGTAGATGTCGGCTTCAATAAACTTTGAGACTAATTGGATTAAATGGCTCTGAACGCATTGTTTGTGTGAATAATTTATGACACTGTTTGTCAATAATTTTCATCTGCAAAGTATGGGTATTCAATTCTAAATTCACAATGAAAAAAAGTACTACAGATCACAATACATAAAATCAACAAAAATAGTGGCAATAAAAAATGAATGTCATAATGTCCTCTATATGAACTTTAGTTTATCAAATTCACTGTGAAAAAAATATTCATCATCAAACGGCGTACACTTAACAAATTGATCTTTGTGGGTCGGTTGAATTTCCGCTGCATTGCACTATCTAATTATATGTGATTATAGTGAACCTTAACTTGTCTATAGGAAAGTGTAACAGATCATAAGTGCCATCCAAAATTATAATTTTTGTTGAGGCTTTAGAACTGCAAGGGTGACCATATTGTAAGCACACTAATCAAAATGTTAATAATGAGAGTGCATATGAACCAGCATTATTCCAAATTAGAGAAGAAAACAGATGATTATGTGGATATCAATAAGTTCATCATCGATACTGTTGACAGATTATGCAGTACATACCATCATCAATAGAGATAATATCCTCATACAATTAATCATTATGTCCAGATAAGCACACTTTCATCACAGCACTTTACATTCATGATTTTTCCTCTACTGTATGCATATACTGCAAACAACTACAATATTTTGGTAGAATTTTATAACACTGGTACCAGTATAAATCATGGAGAGAAAAGATGAATTGTAAATGTAACAAATTTGGCACGATTCATTTATTTTTAATTGAGAACATCTGTGTTTGTTGGTATGTTTACATTTAGTGAGTAAGCTTTGCTAATAATAGACAACAGTACAGCACCCTCCATGTGTTGGTGGCGGATGGGGGGGGGGGGGGGGGGGGGTAGCTGTGATTTTTTCAGATCCGTGAAGATAGACAGTCACATCGCACTTGTTTACAGTAACCTAACAGAATAATTTATAATTAACTTACATGCAATTACATTTAAAAACATTAAGTAGACAGATGAAAGGCTAAAAACAAGTTAAAAAAAATTATAAGCAAGAAAGGCAATGATTAAAAAAAATAGCACCAGAATATTCACCAATCCTAAATCCACATCATAATCATATCTAATGCTCATTATTTCGTCCCCTCTATCAATTCCATATGCGCAGTTTTCTCTCAAAGTTATTACAAAGTGTCGCTTCATCCATCCATCTTTCGTCAGTGAAAGCCATTCTTTTGTAACAATATCTATTTTGAGTGGAGCGCTGAGCAATTATGCCACGTTCAGCGAGGGGAAGGGGGAGGGGGTAAGAACTGATCGGACCATCAATTAATCCTTGGAAACTACAACATCATATCATCATGCAATAAGACTAGTGATTGAAAGCCTATGTGAGCTAGACAAAAGGCATGGATTTCAACTGAATGAGACTCTGTTCAACGTGTAATTAAGAAGAGGATGATACACTTCATGAATGCATTCAGTGATGTGCGGGTCAGTCAAGAGCCAATGGGAAGATATGGGGCACCTACCACAGAGTATGAACTGCTCTCCAGTTATCCTGTAAGTATGGACAGGGTGAAACGTTGCTATGTCTCAAGGAAGACATTGTCAAGAGCCAATGGGAAGATATGGGGCACCTACCACAGAGTATGAACTGCTCTCCAGTTATCCTGTAAGTATGGACAGGGTGAAACGTTGCTATGTCTCAAGGAAGACATTGTCAAGAGCCAATGGGAAGATATGGGGCACCTACCACAGAGTATGAACTGCTCTCCAGTTATCCTGTAAGTATGGACAGGGTGAAACGTTGCTATGTCTCAAGGAAGACATTGTCAAGAGCCAATGAGAAGATATGGGGCACCTAAGGTGTGTTCATACATCAAAGGATAATGCTCTATGCCAATATCCACAGAGTATGAACTGCTCTCTAGTTGTCCTGTATAAAGTATGGACAGAGTGAAACGTTGCTATGTCTCAAGGAAGACATTGTCAAGAGCCAATGGGAAGATATGGGGCACCTCAGTAAAGGTGTGTCCATACATCCAAGGATAACGTTCTATGCCAATATCCACAGAGTATGAACTGATATTCAGTTGCCCTATAAGTATGGACAGGGTGAAACGATGCTATGTCTCAAGGAAGACATTGTTAGTTGAGAAACAGAAGGGTGTTAACTCTGTATTAAGGTATAGGACTTAATGTTCTTCCGATTCCCGACAGACAAAATGTTGCATGTAGAACAGGCATATATGCAGGTTTAGAGCTACATATATAAACTCTGGTACAATGTCTGGAGAGAGAAGGCATTAACTCCATGTAAAATGGTATTGGAGTAACGTCTTTCTGGTTTCCAGCTGACGTTATATCAATTAAAATATGCAAACACATTCATTATCAGTGTTCTTTCAGCTCAAACAATGTCTACTTGAGATGTGAGTTAGTACAGGTAGAGTGAGTTAGTACAGGTAGAGTACTTGAACACCTTCATATGAACAGAGAGTCAGTGTCACTATGTGGGTGGATGTTTGAGAAGGTAATTACTTGATAAAGAGGATTGCGTACAGCTCGTGTTCAGGATAAACAGGCGGACAATAAAGGCTCTTAATTCTCAATGAAGGAGAGGGATGCACTATTGCAGGTCTCTTGAAAAGTAGGTCTGCCTTTAATATAAAGCATGCTTTTAATCGTAGATCTTATGTCAACATCAGGGGATATAGCATATTATGAATGCATGTCAGTATATCCTTTTCTTTCTCTGTTGCTGATCGGAGATCAACAACACCAACCTGCCTGCTTTTTCTTTTTTTTAAATATTCTTTTTGTTTGGGGGGGGGGGGAGGGAGGGAGGGGGTATGGTAAGTAACTTAATGCTAGTAAATTCCCCCCAGGGCATCTTCTATCAGGAATCGTAAGAACAATCCTTATATTTTTAATACTTTGATGGCTATACCCTTGCAAGATGGTTTTACCAGGAATCGTAAGGACAATCCTTATATCTTTAATACTTTGATGGCTATACCCTTGCAAGATGTTTACAGCTTTCATTGTACCATACAGCATACCTCTATGAAGCTTACACCAAACATGTAGAGCATTCATGCTTTACTAATGGCACCTAACATTGTATACAGTGTGGAATGGCTTCATGTGGTACATGTATGATCTTTGGCATTATACCAGCATCTAGTCACACAATCATGTACATGTATATTGATATATACATGTATATAAATATACCACCATCTACAATATCCATCAAAATAAACTATACGATAGTAATGCAATAGTGCACCTCTACTGCACTACAAAAGTTAGTGCAGTAGAGGTGCACTAGCTGCACTTTATCTCAGCCCATAAGGTGCACCTAGTGCACCTCTACTGCACTAACTTTTGTAGTGCAGTAGAGGTGCACTATTGCATTACTATCGTATAGTTTATTTCGATGGATACTGTATATACCACCATCTACACCCTCTCCATATCCCTTCCCTTACCAACAGCTATTTCTATGATCCCCAACTATCTATACCCCTAAGCTCAGCATCTAGTCACACAATCATCTGTAAATTAATCTATACCAACTGTACTTCTATCTCTTTATACACCATCTCAACGTTCTTCATACCCCAAAGCTATGCAAGTGCAAGTATCTCAATCATCTATATACACACCACCATCTACACTTCCATTTTCAATACCACCATCACAATACCCCCTTCTCCATACCCCACCCCCCTCGCTCTTACCCCTAAGCACTGTACATGTCTCCCATGTTGAATTACAACCTTGGTTCATACCATGCATACCAACTGGATAAATCAATGGGGTGAGCTTATTTTAGTGTATGTCACTGTATCTTACTATCTATCCAATGTGTTAGACAGGTCTAGATGTACTTTGCATGCTGAACGACCTACACGTGAACATGTCATGTAACATATCATAGCTCAATGCATATAAACAAACACAGATACATCAATCTAATGGATGTGCGATATTTGTTTGTCATACATTTGATTATTTCCTCATTGATGTTATTTCCTCATTGATACAGTTTTCATCAAGAATGAAAGCAGGGGGGGGGGGGGGGGGTGTAGGTTCTATTAATCAAATCATATAGCTTGCCGACTATGTCATCCACATATGTAATTATATAGATGAGCTAATCATTCAAAATGTTAGGTTATATAACTGATTAATTTGATGTAAACAGCAAATATTATATTTTCAGGGTGCCACTAAGTCCACATCAGCCTAAGATAGCCAAGAGAACTACTCAAGATGTCACATATGTACAATATATTTGCAACTCTACACAAATTTTGATGATTTCTTCCAACCTACTTGTAACCAATGCCATATTTTTTAAAACTATATTGTTTTTGTAAAATTTTGATACAGGAAATGCAAAACATTAAAGGCCTTTAATTGTCATAATAATTTCCACTGCACCAATGAAGAAGGTCAAGAAATCCTGCTCACTCAGTACACTCACATTTTGACATTTGAGAGACAAAGAGGAGAGGAGAATTAGAACAAAGCAAATATCTGATATAAGCTACAAATTGGTGTCATCGTCGTTCCATCTGGCCTTATAATACCCCAAGACTAGAGAACAGACGAGGAAGGCGTGTGTTCCTCCGAGGCGTGTGTTCCTCCGAGGCTTGTCTGTGAGACAGATTGTTGAAATCACACGCCGGGAGCTCATCACATGGATAAACGAGTAATAAATGTTCCGCTCATGTTACAATTATACCGATTATCATTTCATCTCATATGCTGGCTGGCTGCTAAAAAAATTGGTCGTTACTCTATTACTTTGCTCGTAGCTATTTGTCTTTTCTTAATCGGTTTTGCCATTGGGCTGAAAATATGGGTCAGTCTTGTGATTATCGGCTGCATCAATAAACGGGAGTGTTAAATATCACAAGGGTTATTAGAATACAGACACAAAAGAGAGTGATTGTGCTTCTCTATATAGTATTAAGAAGATTCACCCCACACAAGGACTGGAGAACTATTCATGGTTAGCTTTGCATCATCTTTACTCTAATGATGGCGCTAGTGTTTAGTGAAGTATACAATAATATGACCTACTAGCAATCTTACACCTCACCATCTGTTGTAAAATTGGATTGTGTTAATCACATTATATTACTCAAAGAGTCAAGACAAAGAGTTAGTGTAGTACTATACAATGATTAACCCTCAACCTCAATCCTCTGGCTAGTGAATTGCAATACAGACAGTTCTTTATTTCTGTCATAAAAGGTGTTTGATTTACACACCAGTATGTTAAGTGGGAAACATATTAGTGCTATTTAAACTGAAGAACAAAATGAGTTCACTGTCGAATCTACACGTATTGAACTTGAACAAACTACACAATTTTTTCTAAATCAGGCTACCTGCGTAACAGGAAATTGCTTACGTTGCCACTATTCGTGGAATTTTTGACGAGACAGTGCCGGGTAGATGAGTAGAGATGAGCATAAAGACTTGGTCCCAGGGGGAAATACAAGATTCATACTCCAAACTGGTGTAGCAAAGTTTGTAACCCGATGCCGTTTTATAGCATTCATTTGTTTGCATGCCACAAGCTGAGCTATTCAGGCTCCTTTTTGACGCCGTGCATCAGCTCCTCGTACAGGCGCACACACCCAAGTCATCTAATATGTCCGCCCGCGGTCATCGTCATCATAATATCTTTGTGTCATAACAAACGACTGTCAGGCATGCATATGAAAGACCTGCACACACTCAAAAGCTAATTTAGTGAGCTACGCAAACCGGTGATCTCCAACCAACAAAGATCTATCACAGGTTCCATGTAGTGTTATGAACTTCCCCCTGATCACCCTCATCCCGTGCCTGGTTTCAGCTATTTAAGAGCGATTAATGAAAGCAGCGGGCTGGAATGCATAGCCTACAGATATTGACACATATTTTAAATGAAAGCGAAAACCTCAGCTGGACCCAATAGTGGACAAATTGTCACTTACAATGCTACTACGGTATACAGTGCATGTGACATTGAATGTATCTAGGTGAACATTTGCATCGCCCACACTTGGTAGTTAAGTATTCAATATAAATTCATCAATTTCCTACATAATGTCATAAAATCCCCCAAAAGGATATTGTTTTCTTTACAAACTGCCCCCCTCACCCAATATCTCCATTTTGACAAGTACATGCACCGGTATTAAAACTCTCCACACAGATGACAAGGCACCTTGTAATTACATTGTAGCTCTTTACATTGGCTATATGAACAGGGTAGAGATCTATATATGCCTGGACAAAATATGAGGGTCCCCTGCTATCACGTTCTCGAAGTGCCCTCCACAAAATGTTGTCTCAAGCGTTTCGGCTTGCCTCATTGATGCCGAGACACGACCTCCGACCTTTAGCTAGGATACTAGCTTCATGGCAGCATATGATACTCTCTGCTGGAGTGGTGTAATGTTATCTCTCTTAAAGAGTGGATTAGGAGTAGGAAGGTGTTATGTAGTAACTAATCAACAATGTCAAAGCCAATTTCTTTTGGCCGCTAAAGAATGGATGCTAGGAAACGAGGAAGAGGAGAGTGGGTATTAAAGGGTAAATGGAGAAGAAGTGATTTGGAAGGATAAACAAAGAAGCAAAAGATCAGATATTTTACTCTCTGAGAGACCTATTAGATGTACTGATAAGAAAAAATGTTAACAAATTCAAACAAGCAAGATCTATTGAAAGAAAAGACATAATTAGAAGAAATGAAATCCGTTGAGTGGTTTCTAAAGCTTAACTTTGATTATGGGTTGAACAACTAATCCATTCCACTAAACTATCTCCAGTCTCAATTCCCTACTCTTATCTAGTTCCTGAAAGCAAGGTGTTAAAATGACTCAATCCAAGATTCTTAAATTCTTCCTATAGCTTGTGTTAAAACATATCCTCACTGATAATGCACTTGTCATTTGTAAGACGCACCTCTTGACCCCCGGGAATGGTGCGTCATTGTACCGATGTGAGTCGTACATTTTGATACCATGACGCACCTTCCGTCACAGAAAGTGACACACCATTACATTCCATCGACGCACATTTGAGTCAAACATATGACACACCATTTCATGAAAATGACTAGCCAATGACGCACATTTGAGAAACAGACAAGCTTGGAGAAAGTGACGGTCCCATTGACACACCAAATGACGCAACGTGGTAAAGTGACTTACTATGACGCACATATGGGTCAGTATTGTGACGGACATTTTGCGGCCATGACGGTACTGTGCGTCGCGATTTTGGGGAACATGACGCAACCATGACGCACCATTCCCGGGGGTCAAGAGGTGCGTCTTACAAATGACAAGTGCATAAACAACACAAAAGTACAAGTGAAATGTATAGATTAGCAGTGCCATATGCTTTCTACTGTAGATATGGAGTTACTAGTACTTTAACAAAAAATATAAATCCTCTTAAAAACTGCAGAGATTTCACTCATGTTATGTAATCAACAATGCTGAACAATTGGATTGCTGTAAAAAAAAAATAAAAAAAAAATTCTTCTATCAAAGCAGATAAAGTAGATTATTTAATGTGTTTTGAATAATGACATCCTTGACAAAACAAAAGTTGCAACAAAACTTATTGTCTGGCGAGAGACAGAAAGGGCGTTTACTTTGTTACAGTACATGAGATAATACCCTCCTGGCTCTCAGCAGACATTTTTCCTTCAAAGATAATAACTTCTTTTGATCAACTTTGGCAGGTACACCCCCCCTCAAAGAAAAAAGAGGTAAAAAATAAAGGAGAGAGAGAACTCAGTATCCTTTACATGATGTCTTTCTTATCAGTAAATTACATTGAAGGCACATAACACATCACATTGCTATATAGATACGCTGAATTAAATTATCGGAAGAAGCAATAATCAAAAGTAGCATGGGGTTGACGCATCGGTCACACGCAATGCGTGTTGCCACGACGATTCAAATGATCTACATCGAAGCCTCCGCCGCGGCTCCTTCGGTCATTGGGCACAAGATTAAAAGGCAAGCGCAGTGCAAATGATGTGTGTATACATGAGTTTAACATGTACACATGCATAGGAAGGAAATGGCTCAAATTTAGTCAGCTGGACGAGAATAATGAAATGATGTAGCTACCATGCTTCATATGATCACATCAATGCATGAATTCACATATACATATTGTATGTACATCATTTTTGCTGCATGAATATAAAGAGGGCTAGTTCAAGTCAAGTTCACACAAGTCAGTATGATTTCTATATTATTTGAAGCACTTAAGGTCTCATAAAATCAATGTATTGGAGAGTGCATGCGCATAATTGCTCATGACACGCCATAGACAAGCATCTTTCAGCGGTGATGAAATATTCCACAATTTAGACAATCGACTTTTCACTTTTCATTTTTAAACCAAGAGCATCAATCGCTTAGATAATGATATCCCCATCTGCTTATAGGAGCTTAATTTCTCAATGTCTTTTTAACCTCAGATGGGAAAACAAAATTAGGAGTATGTACTTTTTAACACTGCATCGAGCAGGTCATTAAAACCTTATCAGTAACCCGATTGTGCATCTCAAAGCACTTTACAGGTACTTGCTTTCCCAGGTGAACAAATTCCCTCCATGAATTTAACAGACAATATGACACCCACAAAGAAATAATCTGAAATGGCTGATCATGTTCAACATAATAAAGAAGATATTAATTGGCTTAAATGATCTTTATGCCTTTAAATCATCAATAACATGTCCTGTGAATGAACAGTATTCCTTTGAAACTGTGCATTTGACCAACAAATCCTGAATTCATAAGTGATAGCAAACACCACCCGCAGTGCAGGCCATCCCTGGAGTACAGATGTGCCTCTCTGACTGCATCAACGTCACAAGACGTCTGGTATCTATTCATCACAACGGCACACTTTAAAGCAATGGTGGAAGACAAGCCAAAACCGGTAGCTAAGACTCACCATCCATCTAAATCCGCCTCAATTTGGATCAAGAGCTTCACCCACGTTGGCTTGGTTTTTGCCCCATTGGCTGTGATTTGGTTTCTAACCAGAGACAGGTCACTTTGAATATGACTTTCTGATGGACATGGTGACCCCGCAATGCGGGACCTGTATTGCTATACTTTTCCCCGGATGACCCATACTTGCATTTTCCAATTAAGTGATTGATGCCGTCCTGATTTGTCATTACTTAAGCCTTTTTCCCCTCCTCTTATCCTTAATGCAGGATTTTTGGAGCTTTCAATAATCATCACCATGAATTTTTCAGACCTCTTTCATGACCCACTTTCCTTTAATATAAAAAGTTCATTTTTCTTCAGTGATGCCATTTTCAACAGAATTCACACAAAGATAAAGCTATGAATAATTAGGAATTTGTCCTGTTCCCATGGTTAAAATTAGCTTCAAACTTCACATGGCTGTCATTTCCATTCCCCTCTTTTCTGGTCCACTTTCAGAAATATATATGATTAAAAAAATAATGCATAGATCTATATCCAATACTCTTACTCTCTAAGTTGGAATAATTGAATATTATTCCATGCACAATCTTGTCATGATAACCCTCACTGTGCCATTAAAGCACTATTGTACAGACCCCGCACGTAAATCCCATATTTGATTCTGCATGGAATTCTAAGAGTTATTTTTGTTTGGATTCCCCTTTTGATAATGTGGCGCCTTTTTGCTGGCATCGCCTAAATACTGAAGTAGGTACCATTGTACATGTGTACACTCCATGAATTATAATCTCTCTGTTATTCGGTTTGTGACAAAATACAAATCCATGAAGTTAAAAAGAAAGAATACTGAAGTAGGTACCATTGTACATGTGTACACTCCATGAATTATAATCTCTCTGTTATTCAGTTTGTGACAAAATAAAAATCCATGAAGTTAAAAAAGAAAGAAAGTTGGAACGTTAAATTAAGGTTAAAAGAGCTATCAATTTCAATTAGAATTATTTGGCCTCCATGGTCTAATTCGCTCTCCTATATACCTCTTCTCATCTCTCATGTTAAGAAGGCTTGTAATTAGGTTCTTGGAATCTAAATTGGCTAGGTTCACCTTCACATGCCCTGTATCATGAAACATGGGACTAAAACTCACCAGATTAATTATCCTGCCATAGATCAATGGAATAGTACTTATATCACTTGAATATCACGTATGCCTTCGCATATAAATACAGCTGTTTATTTCGGGGGCTATCTCTTTACACATTTCAAGAGCGCTTCATACGAAAATTTAAACAATCAATGAAATCTAAATTGCATACTGGTGAAGGTTTAGAAAAGCAGCTGCATCAGGAAGTATTGCTCTCTTGCATGTAACACAACCATGGTCCATACCATACACCAAGTTTCATATATTCTTTGTACCAGTACTAGGAAGTATCACTACGGAAAATGACTATCACTTTGTGACATAAACATTTTCCAGACCAACTACATTAAGGATTTCCATCATACGTCGCACATCTAATTATTTGATAAATGGATGCAATTTCCTTCATATCAAGAACATTGTGTCATCCATATAAGCCATTGTTCTGGTGACAAGATAAAGCTTGAATGTGGATATTAGGAAATAAATGTGTGCTTGGATGAAAGAAAATTTGAAGCTTAAATCCAATCAAGGTATTAAGAAGGTAATATATCAAGCTTGTCTGTCACATGCAAGGAAACATAAAAAATGAGATTAGTTGTTAACAATTCTTCTAACTTTCAATCACCATCAGCAGATTTGATAATAAATGTCCATTATCAAGTCATCTTACTGTGAAGGATGGAAGGAGATGACATGCTTGGTCTAGCTTACCGGTATTTGTATACTTTCGAGATATCAGAATGTTTAATGTGCATTTTGTGACTTCAACCGGTAATCAAGACTTATCAAGAGAACATCAGACCGACTACTTTTAACTTTCACATTTCTCTTAATGGTACTATTCAACTTTGATAGAGAATAATACCTTAAAGTTAGACCTCAAGTTTGCGTGAAGCAAGATTATATTAATAGAGCAAGTACTCCAGACCTCTAGTTATGATGATATCTGTAATATTAGAGCTTTTTCTACCATGTACCCGGTACGTTACTAATAAAGTTTATATCATTCAAAAGTGAAGAAAATAAGAATAGATAAACTTTCAGGGATGTTTTTGTTGTTGTGGTATCTATGAAAAATCCATACACATTACAGCTACTTTAATATTTAATAAACATGTGAAATTTGATATAATATCTTTAAAGTAGGTCCGATTCACACCAATTTCAAAGGGGAGCTTCACACCTCTCTACTGACTGATACTGGAGCATGTGATGTTTATATTATCTCACTCTTGAACATGGATCTATGGAGTATATAGATTCAGACCTGTACATGGAAATCAATATATTCACACATCTTGCTGTCTACACACCATTTTCCAAGTATTACCACTTCCACTGTTTATCCAATACAACATCCCAAGAACATTCAATATGTTGCTCCAGGCACAGACATGCTTCATTTATGTACCTGTTATGAGATCATGTATTTGAAATATAATGATTTCTCTTCCGGCGTACAAGAAGCTCCGTTCTTGGGTTGTATACAACAAGAAGCGTAAAACTAAAAATGGAGGAGTTAATTTCATGACATCAATAACACATACTTTTTACTATCTTTCAATATATATGCATGTCACATGCATTTATTGTATGCTATAGTTTATTTGTACATTTATTGGTGACAGAATATGATTAATTCTTTCTAGACAGCACAAAATGATTCATAAACAAAAGGTGTATCATAAAAATATTTGATATATACAAAGAAAAGTTAATCACCGATAATAAATGTTTATGTATAAATACTTGTAATGCCTATGAAGTTAACCAGAAGCCAAATTGATGTTTTCTTGGCAATGGCTATTTATATTAATGAGTTTCTCTATCATAAATTGCAACATCTACAAATATACATACTGGTACATAGAAGTTTAAGCTTACTGACATAACAAAGGTACAAAATAATGAATAAATAATGTCATGTTTGTGGTTCTCATCTTTGAAGGTTGTCATTACACGCTAAATTACAGGACTGTTTGGTTTGCTTATGCAACTGACTGTGTGTAAATAATGATCCTAATCCAACACACCTACAAATAAAGTCATACCTCCCATATGGACTAAAAGTTTATTTCTGACCTTGCGCTCTCTCAAATTCAAATAATGGAAGTCATACAATGCCTTGTTTGCACAAATATTATCATTGTCAGTTACAGCTCCATGCATATGACATGGGACCATTTCAATCTGATGTATTTGGGTTATGCGTGTTGTACATTGCGCTGACTATCAAAATCAATTCAGAATTTTTGAAGCACAGTTCAGGAGATATGCAAACAAACTCCTAAAATACAGAAATTTCTACTATAAAGGTATGTATTACATCAAGAAGTTCCTGCATATGCATACCAGCAATATAATCATATTGATTAGCTTTTGCCTTAAAGACATATTGGTTGCCTGTGGTTTCGATTCACAATAAACAACAACCGCAACAAGTAATATCACACCAGATAGTAAAAAATTAAATGAAAAATGGATGGTAGATGCATCTCACCACAGTCATATGATTTTGTTTTTTGTTGCTATACATCACATGATCTTGAAGCAAGGTATTTAGGGAAGGGGAGGAGTGGGTGTGTGAAGATGAGAGACACATCACCACTGCTGTGAAATACATGTAGTCTATATACCATACCTACATATTATCATATCTGTCATTTGTATATTTTTGTTTTGAGGCACTTGATTAGGTATACCATACGGTTACTTTCCTTGATTGTTCAACGTCATATAACATTGAACTTGATGAAATTGACAGCAAATAAATGCTTATGTATATTTGTTATTAAATATATATATATTTTTGTTTTGTTGGGGGGGGGGGGGGGGTTACACTTATATTAATATTGAATTTGATGAAATGTATATGTATATTTGTTATCAAAGGCATCGTTTAACAATGTTCAATCTGAGATGCATGGCTCTACGTGTTATCAGTGTCTGTGATATGGTGTAATATTGAAGCCCTAAAAAAAATTGCGCTTCAAAATTAATTAAATTATCATGAAGTGCCTCAAAAAAGTAAAAATCTTTGAGTGACCGGTTTTACCATACTTATTTTCACCAATAGACTGTAAAAAAACAGTTACAAAAACCAATAGGAAAATGAAAAAATGAAATTTTAATAATCAGACAGGCTTGTAAAAGTCAAGGGATTCCTGACTGACCTCAAGGTTTATAATTATGATAGCAGCATGAGCTAAATCCAGGATTTTATTTTAGAATCTGAGGCAATGTTACTGAGTCACTTTAAAAATATTTTGGGGGGTTTAAACTTAAAAAAATATCCATTTAAATTGTTTGTCATTACCGGTAACTATAATTTTTCTTCATGGGTCTGATGCAGCTAGTCTATAGTATGAAGGCAGACGGACAGTCAGTCAGATGATGGACCAGATAGACTTGGTAGTAGAAAGATTTTTTTACCTCTGACATTAACTGATAGGCCTATCTCATCTCTTATCACAGCATGCGACTCTATAAATTCCTCTGTTGAACAGCATGTACTGAAGATAGCCAAAGGGGTAGGGGTGCTGGGAAGTCCATAATGACTTCATAAAAATCACTTTAAGAGTTTTTTCTTTAATGTGCAGTGTACATGTAAAGTGTGCACTGTTACCAAGATTCATTCGTTTTATTTGTAAAATTGACTAAAATTATTTGAAAAATGATGTATGCCTTCTATACTTGCAAAAGGTTGGATTTGTACACTAATAAGCAAGATTTGAAATGTACAATTTCAGGTAAAAAAATGAATGCCTGCAATGAAAGGAAGAGGAAAGAGGATGAAAGGAAGAGGAAAGAGGATGACTAATTGGAATGGGAGAAGAGAGAGAGAGAGAGAAAGAGAGAGAGTGAGAGGATACCTTTTATCGGATATCTCCTAGGCAATATTGCTGTGATGGAGTAAGGAACCTATTAGATACTCGTTTCAGTTTCATCTAAATTCCCTTGCAGCCCGATATTGGACAACTTACCTCGCCGCAAACGAGATGTTGCGCTTGTAAAGCGGAAAAATTAATGATCCCGGGCAGCTTGGTGTGCCCACGCTCCAATATATTGGCTAGCTGGATGACGTTGACTGGTAAAAAGAGCGCAAAACAGGACAGGTCAGTCTGGCACTGACAATATTACCCTCCACTTTGCCAAACGACAGAGATATATTGACGGGAGAGAAAAGTATAGAAGTATCCCTCAGCAATTTGCAGGCATGCTCACAATGTAGGAATCCTCCTAAATATAATAATATCCACTGACCGCTATGCAAACAATTACGTATCTCCTGAGATATTATCAGATCCTAATGTGCGATTAGTTTATTGTCACGATTAGTTCCAGCTTAGCTAGGCTCCGGAAAGCAACACACACCAAGTGTAGCAGCAGGGATCTCTTCGATACGGGTACATCAAACACACAGCCCTGTATATGAGCTATCATGACACATATATCGATATGATATTTATATGTATAGCCGGTGAGAAACACAATAGAGTTTGCTACGCTCAGGCCCCAAGTGACTGCTGGCGAGTGCTGGCGACTGAGTGAGTGAGTGAGAGAGGGAGAGAGTGGCGCGGTGGCGATCGCTATGCCAGTATACGTTTGCATTCACAGAGATGTGCAAGTAAGTGTAGGTCACCTCGGCTGAGCACATAAAAGGGATTCCTCGTGGTGGTGTTGGTGTGGTGGTATGCACGCTTCAATGGTTACTGACTGACGATAGCAAGGAGAGGCTGATCACTAGCTCGTACACACTCACACACACACAAACACACAGCCAATCATATACACATCATGTTATTCTCTCTCTCTCTCTCTCTCTCTCTCTGTCTCTCTTCATCTTACTTTCTCTCTTCCTTCATCTCCCAGCCTGATAATCAATACTGTCAATACATTTTCTGACCAAGTTCAGTTGGCATGCAGAGGATAAGGTAAAGCAAACAAGCTTTTCCTCATTAAAATCCCTATTGATCCAAACATGTTTATGCCTTGCAATAACTTGCAATGGATATCGCGTAACACAGCAATGGCTGCAGTTCATAGTCGTGTGGTGAAGGAGAAAAAAGCTTGAACCATGCCACACAATTCAAAAGATTAACAGCTTTAAAAATAAACTCGAACAATATCATGATATTGATTTTTCTTTTGTTGGTCTAAAGAATGGAAAAGGGCAAACAACAATTCACTACAATTGGAGGTGAACGCACAGTTACCCAAAAGCTAATGCTTATTTTGTTATTAATACCTGCAATCATAAAGCATGTAGATGTAATGCATACCTATTTTTCTACAATTGTATTTCCCTATGAAATACACTAATAGGTGCTCTTGCTAAATTATATTTTGAAACGCCCCATAAAAAATACAATGTACAATTAAACTTATCATAAGATGATGATTATCTCACCTCAAGAAGAAGAAATTGGACAATAGCTTTTCTTACAATTCTCAGCCAAACACTATTGATTGCTTATCAAAGAATTGGAGGCTAATGATCAAAACTGAAAAACAAAGAGGAAGGGGGAAGGAGCGAGAGGAAGGGGGAAGGAGCGAGAGAAAAGGAGAGGGAGAGAAAGAGAGAGAGAGAGGGAGAGAATGAGTGTGTGTGTGTGTGAGAGAGAGAGAGAGAGAGAGGGAAAGAAAAGGGAATAGAGAGAAAAGAGAGAGAGGAGATAGGAAGAAGCAGACAAGGGAGAGCTAGACAAAGCAATACCACCTTTCTTCAGCCACAATATCATCATACTTCTTTCTCATGAACCCAGCATTGTCTCCCCGCATTGGATCATATCTCAAGAAGTAATTGATGCCCCTGTTTGCAACATAAATTTCACTTAAAATATCACATAACTGGTAACACAATAGGACTCTAGATATATAAACCATGCACCCCAAAGCTCTATTTTGAAATTGGAAGGGAGAAATTGGAAGCGTAAAGCCTGCTACATGACAATGTTCCTCCTGCACAAATCACAAAATTATTTCATGATACATGTCAGGCTTGATCATGCTTATCTGATGTATTTTTGCATTCAACATCAATATCTCATGAAGAATGCAGAGGAAATTTGATCAAAACCTAAAAGGGTTGTTCCAATTTCCCTCCATACCTTCAAAAACTGCTTAGTTAATCAAATAATATATATATATGATGCAAACTTAAAAGTGACTTTTTCACAATTATTTCTCACACATGTTACATTCCCCTATCGGTTCCACTTTAGCACTTCAAAAAAACACGATAGATAGATGAGAAGTAAAAGAAGGGAAAAAAGAGCAGAAAGTGATACACAGACATGTATCTCCATATTCTTATGTTATGTCTTGCACACTACTTGGCTATGTCATGCTGTTAATATCAATAAGGTTTCAATTAACCTCTACCCACATTTACATTGCGAACCTCAATCAAAACCATACTGCCAAACCATTTTCATATCACACTTGATTATTTCCCCTTCGTTCAACACCAATGCTAATTGGACCTTGAAATAATGTATTGTTCACTCAAGGTGCGCAGACATTGACGTCATCAATCAATGCTTATCATGAAATGGAAAAAATATGGAAGACATTCAGATAAGAGACTGAGTCTAATTTTAGTTATTCCCTTAAGACGGTTTTCATTTCATGTTCTTGATGTTCCTCCTAACCTTGGCGGGGATTTAAACGCACCTTCTCCTCTTCCCAGAATCTCCTCTTGCGAGCCATCTGGAGGCAGATGGTTGTATTAAAGACAAAATCTCATTACTGCATCGTCACTAATCCCTCCCCCCCCCCCCCCCCCCGAATCATGAGCAGAACCAGAGAAGGTGGATCTTCATATTAAGGTTACTATTTGCCCCAAGCTAAATCTATACTTTTTTTTCCTGAATGATATTCCATGACACAATTTAATAGTGAATTATGATATGAGGATTATGCCTTTGCATCATAAATCTATATGTTTTCAATTACAATATACAATGTGAATATAAAATCCAAAGCATTTGGAATACTAATCATCTTCAAGTAACTTTGATGTCATAAGATATGGGAATATATACGTACATATTAGAATTCCCTACTCATCCCCCTACCCTGGAATTGCCCTTTTAATTTTTGTTGTTGTTACTAATGGACAGCAATTTGATAATGAGAGGAGATATATGGCTCCATAAAAATATCATTACATCAAATGAATGAGAAATTAAGGTCGATGACAAAACTTAACCATGCCATATTGATTTATATTGTTCTATGGTACCTAATAATCGAAATGTCAAAATTTAACGAGAAATATCTCTCTTCTTAATCCATACCAGAGACTGGAGGTATGTCCAACCCCTCTGAACTAATGAGGGAGTTCTTGGTGTCATCACATGCCCCCAGCGGCCATTAATTGGTTATCTGTCATTGAGTCTCATCCAACCATCTTTCTCTCTCTACCGATTGCTGTAATTAAATTCAATCTGAGCATCTCTGTGCCTGCCGAGCACTGGGGCTGGGTCCAGGGCAGGGTGAATATGACATCAAGGTTAGAAAACTGGTGGAGCAGTGTTTTGGAAGCTCAAAGTTTCTTGCATTGGTGTCGCTAATGGCTTACCAAGCGTAGCAAAACAAAAATTTAGACTTAGATTAATATGATATGTGTTATATATATATTCAACTAGACTGCCTGAATAGGTCTTATACCATCAATAACATCAACTTCTATAGGTGGGCAATTGGTTATGATAGGTACATCAAGTATGATGCGATGATTTGATGCTTATTGCTGCAAAACAAAAGCTTCTACAGGAGAGGAAGATCTTGTTATTGTTGCAAATACCTCAGAAAAATGACCTTGTATTGTTGGTGTCACACCTGGATCGACTTTGTTATTAGTAGAATTTTGTTGTTGTTGAGGAACAGCTAAGTTCGATCCATCAATCTTTGGTTTCTTTTTTCACAAGTGCACCTGGAGCATTTGTTTTCAAGTGATTCAGCGCCTTTCAAATCTCGTTATTTTTATTAATAACTTATTGAAAAAATTTACATTTGAAAATAAGAAATAATTTGTGAATATGATTTAAAAATCAACAAAAGCAATTTGGGGGAGGGGGTTTAAAAGGCATGTAGAGCAGAGTCTTTTTAATTGGTCAGAGCTGTGGCTGCACTGAATCACGTTTGATTTGAACTGTAAGACTAATACAAATATTCAACGAATACAACATCACATGTCATTAAAGAGTAGAGAAGAGAACATCAAGTACAGTAGTATCTAGTCAAACCAGATAAAGTAGTGCACTCCCCTAGCACATCAGGCATAAACACATTCATATCCTACCCTACTAACAGTACCCTACCCCCTCCCTGCAAAAAACAACACCACACATCCACTGACCACAAAACCTAAACCCTAATTTGAGCTCTCTGAGAAAACCATTACAGCAGACGACGAGCGAGCGTGGTCGAAGTCCATTAGGTTTCTAATAGAGAGGAGATCTGACGCAGGCAACCTGCATGGACTGGAGCTCCGTTTAATCAAATTCTGTGATGTCTTTCCAAGCTGCCCTAGATATGATGGAAGCTGGTATGATCCAAAGATCTATATATGACCAAAAGTGGATCTGTGGGAACCAATATTGGCCCAGGTCAGTGCTTGAGTAAAAGCACATATTAAGTTAATTTTATGAGGCTAAAACATGTTATGTACAGACTGTGCTTAAAAAAAAGTAATTCAAATTTGAGCTTGGGACTTCTTTTAACTGGAGAGTAGCCCAGATAAAAACAGAAAGATTCCAAACCAACAAACAAAGCACAGATTTTACAGACAAACAGCATTTCTAGGATGGTAAACATAAGGTCCCTAATTTCACTGCTCACATTCTTCAGTTTTTGTTCAAGAGCAGATATCTTGAGCAAAATGAAACATACTTAAAGGTAAAGACCAGTATTGGAAGCCCCCCAATTTCAAAAAATGAAATGGAAGCTCTTATTACCAATCATGTGAAAGAATATGTTTTAAATATTACATGAGGATACAATTTGTGATGGGAAACCGCCTACTAATTGATATATTTGGTAAATTAGTATATCTATATACTCTAGTGTTGAGAGATACAAATGCACGTGTCGAGCACGTGTGTGTAGTCCCATATACATCTTTCTGTGTACAGTGCTTCTAACTTTATGAAGAATTGGCCAAATTTCTTATAATTTTGATGATTCCAGAACCTTGCAGTACATCTATGCTAGATGATCAACCTTTTCTGATCGATTTCACAACGTTTCTTTCACTATGCAATTGCATGACCATAACTGGTCTTTAGCTTTAACTGCCCTTTGCAAACTTCCTACACAAGTGGCACACAATAATAAAAAATGCAAAATCCCCCCCCCCCCCCTCAAACTTTGGAGGGCTTTTATTTACTCCTTCATACTCCCACACAAGCTGTAAACAACGGGAGAAAGACGGGTACGTAGTCTCTCTGGACAAAGAACAACCATGTTTACAAAGTCTAATTTTAGTAATAACTTTTTGATCTGTGTGTATGTTTGGATGAACTTGCTAATAATGAATAGAAGATATCTTCAATATAGAAGAATGACTATCGTTATTATGTTTTTATTTAATGCAATAAATTAAACCTGTTTTCCTTGGGAGGATGTTCTCCAGTAACTCTGTGCTTGTTTTATTACTTCACAATAAAAATGTACAAGCTTTGTCAGCTAATAATAATGTGAGTAAGAATATATTTTATTGTGAAAGATACCAGGTACTTGTATTAGTATACACACTAATGCAAGCACACACCTGGTTATTTAACAACCCATCTGACCAATGTATCTCTCCTAGACCTCAGTATAATTATCTATATAATCAAACAATTGAAATCCCATCCGTATCAAACATATATCTCGCACAATCAATCTGGATCACTGCAACTAAACCATTTAAATTAGATTCATTTCAAACACATGCTCACTGAACATATATTAATCTAGCAATTAAAATCTCATCTCCCGTTAACATGCTGCATATGCTTGATTCATCAAACAGGGAGAGCTACTGAATGCAATGTACTGTTTGCTTGCTACGGGGTGAAATGTTAATCAGCTTGAAAGTCCACTTTGATAATTACAAATTTGTACTTAACATGCAGAAGCTCGAGTGTCCCTTCACTTTACACACTATACAGAAATCTAATGAGAGTGGAGAATTCCATGTTAAAGATTATAGTCAACCTAATTGTAAGTACAGGTTGGTTGTAGTTTGTATTGAAAAGGACTTGATTTAATTTTTTTAATAGAGGATGTGTTGTGCTCTTGTGCTGATTCTCGATTCCCCGTTAAAAATCCATTAAAAATCCATCAAAGGTGCATTAAAAGCAGCGCTGATTAAAAGACAGCAAATAAAAATAAGAAACACAAAACTCCATGTCCATAAGCCTCAAAACAGTACCGGTATGACATAACTGCACGTAATATGGTATTAACAATGTACCTTACTGTTTTTATAATCAGCTCTTATCATATTCATGATATCAACATATGTAGGTGTCACAATCTCCTTACATTACAAACATATGTACACATCATCAATTTATTAAAGGACATCTATTATGGCTACAACTCATAATTAATACCTTGCATTTTTTTTCATCTCACTTTATTTAATTTGCTTATATTTCTGTTTTCTGTCTCCCATGGATCAAAGCAGATAAGAAACAAAAAAGAACAAAATGGTCTAAAATGGTCCAAATAATAATATACTGTTCTTGTATAGCCAGAGGCCTTTGGATATTATTAAATGGGATCTTTCTATATCTATTTTTAAAATTATTGTGAGAAATAAACTAAAACTAGATTTGCTTGTTTTGTTCTTATTTCTTGCATGTCATTTGTTATTTTTTCCATAAATAGTATCCCTAACTATTCAAACGCATACCATTACTGACAACTATTTACACATGATATGACAAATATGATAACAATTAAAAATCTATTTTGTGAGGATGAATTAAAAAAATTATATTGTTAAAAAAGGAAAAGTGGATCAAGATTTCAAATAGAGGAGAATAAAATCAAAGAGTTTATTTCTTTTTAAAAATATTTACGAACAACTAAAACAAGATGAGAGAAAAGGAGGGACTGAAAGAAATATAGTATCTACAGAAGAAAGACCAAGATCTTGCTATTGCTGATACAGGCAAAAAGTACAACAAACAATGATGTGAGTCATCAATTTGAAAGGATAAAGTAGTATAAAAAGATGAAAAATGTCATCAAATTTGCTGTAAATCTAAATGCATCATATAAGAATATAAAGAAAGAACCCCCCTAATACCCCTCGCCCGTCTACACCCTCTTTGCCTTTTGTCCTGGGGGCTTGCTGTAGCTAACGGTAATGTCATTATGCTGACTAGTGATAATGGATCGAGCCGCGTGCACAAAAATATAACCATATGCATAAGCCATTTGTACAGCTCATCTATTTTAGGCTTGCAAATTTTTTCCCGCTCTCCGTCCGCGTGAGAAATGACCCATCCCCATAAAAGAGATGCTGATCATAAAAGGGGAGAGGTGATTTGTTCTCATTTATCAACAACATGGTATTTTTTTTACAGCATCAATTTGATGCCTCATTACTGAGTATTTTCCACTCAATTCATGTATGCGGAATCCTTTGTGGAATAGATGGAGTTATCACTCACACAATGTAAATCACCCCCATTTTCCTTGTTTGAGGTTTATTGCAATGGCCTCTCATCAAAGCACTAAATAGATTGCATGAACAAGTTGATGAATTGATGGACAAAGGCTCAATTTTGTCAGCTTTTATCAACAATATCGACATCCTTGTGTATTCCGTATATATATCCTTTCCAATGTAAAGCATTAGTTTGCACTAAATTTATCAAATACTTGGAATTGGATTTTGTTCTCGCAATTGTGTGGAGATTGAAAAATATTAAAGAGAGAGAGAGAGAGAGTGAAAAGTATTTATAAAAAAATTGGGAAATCATCCATGTGTAAATCCTTGTTGTATTTTTCCATTATGTATATTTTACTGCTATTGTAAAACATAATGTCAAAGCCAATGAAGAGAGTAGAAATTATCTAATTGCCTGTATATAGCTACTGGAAATGTCATTCAACAGAAATGTTCTGCTACTAATAGTAGCAGAACATTTCTGTTGAAAGATTTGTATGGTAAATGTGTTTTAAACTTTTTGTTATTTTTTATTTGATGCTGCTGGTAGTTTGAAAGTGATGATTGATTTCTTTAGTATGGCATTCCATTTCCTATTCTGACTTATTTCATAACTTTTTCTTAAAGCGCATAGGGATTTGTTGATAACAATCGCAACTTATAATTATGTACATAAGAGATAGAAGACTGTAAACTTGCGATTGATTGAAGGACTTACGTTTGATTTGGATCAATCGTAACTCTTTATAAGACGGGGGCCAGCAATCTAATCTCTTGATTACAGTTAATTATTGAAATTAATGATTATCTAATCAGCCTTACACATCACTACTGTCATAATTATCATGATGAACCACGACTATCTTCAACATCATACAAATAAATCCATTTGTATATCACTCTTGCATTATCATTACTACCATTATCATCATGCCAATTGCTATGCAAACCATCATCCCCATCCCCATCACCATCACCATCATCATAAACATCATCATCATCATCAACATCATTATCACTATTAACACCATTATCAACATCATCATCATCATTATCATTATTAACATCATCATCATCATCATCGTCATCATCATCATCACCATCACCATCATCATCATCATCATCAAGCTCATTGTCAATGTTTGCAACTTAAAAATAATATGTAATAATCCACACATCTCTTACAAAACTGGTTTTAAATACAAATACGGTAACCTACTCTGTTTCATGTAAAGTAAATGTGAGACCATCTCATTAGTAAGCAAATAATTACCGTTGATGAAGGTGATGGTACAAATTATCACAACGCACTTTCACTGAAGATAGTAGTACTATCTACACAGTGTAACAAACTTTTCTTCTTCCTTCAATGATGGGCGAACTATCTTTCATCACATGATTTACTTTTGACCAATCGTAGGGCAAGATCATATCTCCACATTATATGATGGTATATCATGTAAGTGATATTTTTTATTAGGAGCCTTTCAAATCCTTCAACCATGTCAAAGATATATAAAACTTTTGCTATATATATGTCTTACCTTTCTTCCTATACTGGATTTCAATGGCCGATGCAGTAGGATTGAGGTTACTGAGATCCCATGTGAAGTTAGCGTGGTCAGGTGCGATGCCATCTACATCTGGTCCGATTGGTTTGGAAGGTCCTAATAAACAGAAGAATACAAATGCAAATGTGATAGTTTAAAGCGCTTCATGTATCTCTCAATTCACTTGCTTATATATATATATCTCATAAGAAGAAGACTCACTATTTTTGTGCCTATTTTTCATGTCAATTGTAGTCTGACAATGAAGTAGAGGTTACTTGTGAAGGCCACCAACCACCCAAAATACACAACTGTCTGTTTTATCTTATTAAACAAGTCTTAAGAAGGTGGTTAGTAAAGTAATGGATTGTATACTTAGTTCAATGGGTTTAACTCATTGTAGACACCTTAAATGTCATGAAACATTTACATTTTAATAAAATGCAAGTCAACAGAACTACTCCATGCAGTGACGACAGTCGACCTCGAACACTAACTCAATTCTTTACTTCACCTCTGGACCAAACACTCTCAATCCAACCCCCAACCTACAACCCAATTTCAACCCAAGTTCTAACCCTACACCTTTCACTAAAAGAATAAAAAAGCGTTGGGCAATTTTAACTGAAGCAGAGTGTGTGTGTGTATTGGGTTTTTACAGACGTGTATCAATCAGATATGATTATTAACGTCTGGGGACCGACCTTTAAACGTCACCTTCCGAAAGACGCGACTCAGTTTCGGACCTGCATCCTTGGCTGAATCAGTTTGTAACTTCCGTTGTTAGCTGGATTACAGGCGCATGCCACGACGCCCAGATAAAGTACTAATTAAGTTTTTCAACTGGAGGTTCAACTGGTTGGAAGTTTCACCAAATGAGATCACCTGGGCCCTGTTTTTATAAATCAATACCACTCTGCAGTAACTGTTATAAGCTACTGAAATCATTGCATTTAATTTGCTGAGAGCAGATTTATTATAGAAATGTGACACTAGCTATTGATAACAAGATTCATAAAATTGGGCCCTGGGGAGCAACTTACGTCCTTGTAGAGCTGTGGTAGGTTCCTCGGTGGTCTTCTCACCATCGCCGATAGCATTGAGTGCCTGCACCTCTACACGGTACTTGGTTTCAGGACTGGCTTCGTATATGAGGGTAAGTTCGTCGTCGGTCGTTAAGGGGAAGACCTCCTCGGTACCTAGCGTCTCATCGGTCACTGGAGTGAAACATTAATAAATATTAAATGATTAAATAAAAGACAACCATTTTTCACAATTTTCACTATAAAAATAAAACTCCAAGGGATTATCATTTAAAAATCTACAAAGGAAAAAAAAAAATCAATTCAGATTTTAAGTTCTTTGAGAAATATAAATGGGACTCTGCTAGCAAATTAGCTGTTTTTTAGGATACAATACATACATGTATGCTCGCTTTAATCTATTTGTACAAATAGAGTCTCACAATTAGGGACACAAAAAGTACAAGTCAATGAATTATGACATTTGAAACCTTGTAATTATATTTAAAGCAGGCAAACTGGTGCTATGCACTAAAAATATACAAAATAATAGAGAGAGAGAGAGAGAGAGAGAGAGAAAGAAAGATAGAGAATGGGAGTGGGAAAGGGAATGGGAGAGGGAATAGGAGGGAGAGAGAGAGAAAAAAAATGATAGGGAAAGAGAGATGCAGAAGAGAAAAGACATAGAAACATGAATACAACATAAGTTCGCCAATTGTCAGCAATCAAGAACAATACCAAACATACAAACACAAAAATAGTTGTAAATAAACACAAAGAGATAGAAAGAACAATCAGATACTCGGGTATGAGAAGAGGCAGGCTTACCTGGTGTAATTATAACGTTGTATCCTGTGAGATCTCCATTGGTTTGGATTGGTTCTTGCCAATTAAGGACCAGGCGGTAAGAATAGATATCAACCTTGAGCTTATATACAGGGCCGGGTGCTGCAATGACAACAAGGACATAGAAAAGAAGTTTTAAAACCTGGAGCAGATAAAACTAAATGCTTTTAGTGTTACAGGGTCTTACCTGCCAACATTTAATCCTGTATTAATCTTGCGTCATTAATATGGAGTGATTTCAAATTGATTTAAGGTGGAATTGTTCATTTATATTCACATAAATCATTGATAACCAATACAAAGCATAAGGTGTAAAAATAATGATCTATAGTTGTGAAAATGATTGCTTAATTAGCTATGTCCAATCAGTGTTAGGCCAAAGATCCAACAGCGTGAATTTCCTGATACATGTACTATGTAAATGTACATGTATGTCCTCACAAATAAAAAACAATGAAAAACATGTATCATTTAAATAAATGGGGCATGTTTCGTACTCCATCCTTCAATAGCCTGATTGAGTAAGCAACTCCTGCACATGTTCCATCATTTTAAAACTATGTGTTTTCAAACTGTTCATATGTTGTTTTGGATTTGGTTTAGCTCTCATGGGGTTACTGCTTTGAGACTGATATACATACATCAATGTGTGTTTTATGCTTAATTTCGATATCAAAACTCACATCCAAAATTTACGAATCTTTTTCTTTATTTCTGCTTGTTACAGCAATCAAACTTCATTACTGGATGAAGTTGTCGCAGACAAAATTGAGGTTAGCACAGTGTTAATGAAACGTAGGTGTCTTGATGCATGCCTTTTAATTTGGATTTTAATCTGGCTTTAAATGATTCAATAGATGGAGATTCTCTGACTTCTGTGGGGAGCAGGTTCCATTTGGGAAATGGACTCGGTAGAAACATATACTTATCAAGTCTTCATTACAGAATCAATATCATCACAATTTTGTTAAAGATGCATCATCTGGGGGATGTTTCACAAAGATCCTAAGTTTAACTTATCTCTAAGTTGGACTTAACAATTATGGAAAGCAGTTAGCATCTTTGAAAATATTTTGTAAAAGTTATTTTAAAAGGCATAAAATGATGTTGATTCAAATCACTCATGTTTTCTATAATCAAGGAGATATCATGTTCTTGATGATGTGGAATTTATGGAAAGTCTAAAATACTTGAATTTTATTTTAAGGCTACAAATGGCTCTCCATTATATCAAATCCAACTCAGAGTTAAGTTTGACTTGGGATCTTTGTGAAACACCCCCTTGAGTAACCGACTTACGTGCTGAATCAGTGACAACTTCAACAACATCTGATGCGGGACCCTCTCCAGCGTTTGTGAAAGCTTTAACTGTGATCTCATACGTGGTTGCGGCTTGGAGGTTCCCTACAACGCAAGGTGACTTGACACACATCTGCTTGTCCTGCCCGGATGCGATTTTCACATTGTAGTATACCTGCAAAACAAAGACAATTTTCAGGGTATGATGATCAATTCCATCAAACAATTCACTTGTTGACAATGGTTCTAGGACACCTACTACCTGGACATCCACCCCCTGGATAACCACCCCCAGTCAACTACCCCCTAGGACAACTACCCCTTGGACCAATACCACCCGGACAACTACCCCCCAGACAACTATCCTAGAGGGTAGTTGTCCGGGGGGTAGGTTTTCCTAGGGGGTAGTTGTCCGGGTGGTAGTTGTCCCAGGGGGGGGGGGGGGGTAGTCGTCCTAGAGGGTGGTTGCCCTAGGGGTAGTTATCCTAGGGGTAGTTATCCTAGGGGGTAGTTATCCTAGGGGGTAGTTGTCCAAGGGGTGGTTGACTGGGGGTGGTTATCCGGGGGATGGATGTCTGGAGGGTAGGTGTCCGGATACAGTTGACAATACATCATGCATCAACAGGGAATACTGTATATTATGTAAATTTTTATTCAAATGCATTTTAGCACCGAGTGGAAGGATTTGATAATAAGGCTGAAATGATTCTAAGCTACAACCATCATTTTCACCAATGATTTCTTGGGCAGATTTTATGTTCTTCGTGATTTCAGGAGCTATTAAAACAAATGCGGTCATCCTGAAAGTAGCTACATACATAAGCTACGTAGACTGGGACAGATTGATGCATCTCTACGCAGGTTTGTTTGTGAAACAAATGACACTTCGAGGGTTCAGTGACACAAAGATGTAGCTCCATATTTTGCCAAAATGAGTATTTGATATAAAAATGTTTAGACAAATGTGGGCTTTCCAGGAAACACAAAGACTTAACTCCACCCAACACCCCATTGAAGTCAATGACTAGTAAAACATAGACTTAACTCCTCAAGGCCCAAATGCTCAGTGACAGATAAACCACTTTTTCTAAAAATGGCCAAAATGGAGTTGCATCTTTGAGTCACTGACCCCTCAAAATGGCACTTGTTGGGAGACATTGCCTGTCATGGGCTGGGCTAATTACTTACATTGTAGCCTCCGAGTTTTCCGTTGGCATCTTCTGGATCTATAGGTTCCCACGTGACGTTGACTTCATTAGCTGAGATGGCTTCCACTGTAACACCTGATGGAGAGGCGCCCGGAGCTAGGAAAGGAAACAGAGGGTAGGGAATTAGTTTTTATAAATGTAATGCTTCCTGGGAGAAATTTCAATTATTTAAACATATTTGTGGCTTACACCCAGTAAATAAGATCGATTGTATTACTGAATATTAATAAGTCAGAATGAATCAGGAGAGTTTGGGTATTTCTTTCTAGTTCATCGTGACTGTGCCATGGACCAGTGATGGCCTGGTGGTAGAGTCCCTGCCCGGCAGGCAGTAGATGCAGGTTCAAGTCCCGCTGGTTCCAAGATTTTTTCTGACTTGTTTTTCAATATAGATCGATCAATCGATCTTATTTACTGGGTGTAAGCCACAAATATGTTTAAATAATGGGAATTAGTTTGTAGCACAATGGCATGGATGATGTGATCTACATAGCATAAGGCTTTGTTTTAATACACATAAGGGGGTAAACTCCAGGATGACCGCTCATGTGGCCTTACTACAACTCTATTTATCAATCAAATATAATATTTAAGTAGCATACATGGTTTCCCTTTGGGGTAAGAAAGAAATCAATATGGATCGGCTCTCTGCCTCATTTTTCGCTCGACTGAGCCCTTATAAAACCACGGAGAATTCCATGCCAACTGGCAGGTCTGCGAGAGGCCTTGCGAGTGGGCGGCGCCCTGTCAATTATTCAAAATCAAAATGGCTGCCGACGCCGACCTGTCTACAACGGCCACTAATTGTGTTTCCCTTGGGCTGTTGCTATAGACAGATTTGACTGTATAACAGTTGTTGTAAGAGTTTATTTGGGTTCACATTTTAGTCGTTGTTTGTTAGTTTTGTTGATTTGCACCCCTTTGCCCTATTTCTACTTCCTCAAATATCAATGTATAGTTTAATAACTCTGCTATCAGACTTTTGTATCTGTCCATTCCCCGGTGGGCGGCATCTACATTTGTTTCAAATGGTAAGGTAAGTTATTCATGACCTTCCACACTATGACCAGAACAGGGCTTTGGTTTGTTACTAGGATGTTACGGGGGTATAGTTCCCCTGGTTATGGAATAGCCCTCGAAATCGCAATATTCTGCAAATGCCTGTGACCCATTGTTCATCATGGCCTAGCGTATAGACTTCAGTATTCCAATGTGGAGCCATTTATACATTTCAAGCAGGGTTGGGCAAGAGGGGAAGATATGATGGAGTGCTCCAGAAGGGGCATATATATATATCCATAATGTCAACCACAATGGTGTAAATTAGAATGCGAAGGGAGGGAATCTATGCAAGCATTTATTATGAAGCTTAGGACCCTGTGAGGTAGGTTATACCTTATACATTAATTAATCCTATGTACAAGTAGATTCAACAAATTTATAGATGTAGTTCGAAAATGCTTACATCTTATAATGATCGTTGATTTGTTGTATCCCATTCGTGTTCAATTTGTGTACATTTCTATTTAATCACATGACTGTAATCCATGTAAATTGAGGTGTATGACTGCAATTATGGATTAAAAAAAAAAGACTATGAATAATGAAATGGCACTAATGAAGGAATGAAGAGTGTATCCTTACCAGCTTCTCCAGAGAACCCATAATGAATCTCTGGTTCAGGTCCTGGTCCCCCACTATTCATTGATCGTACAGAGAACTCATACTCCTCGTAAGGTTTCCTGGCATTAACGATGTAATTCTGGATGGTTCCCATAGGATTAGCATCAGTGTTTTCTGGGTCTACATTATCTGTTATGAATGGTTCACTTGACATCCTGGGTCTGTATGCAACCTCGTAGTGGAAATTATCCCCACCGTAGTAGAAGGGGTGAATTGACTGAAACAAAGAATTCAAGTAACCATCAAGTTATGCTCAAGTAACGCTAAAGACACATCTCTTCAGTTGAAAAACTAGCCAATTCTGAGGTAAACTGACTACTGAATGAACACTGCAAATGAGTACTTCTTGGACCATCTAATGTTGTTTTAACTGTATATACATGTACCACAAGCAGTTCAGGTAATATATGTATCATATTTTATGCAAGCGCCATGGGCGCCGAAGCTGGCGAATTGCCAGGGATATAAAAGACACTGTTTCTATTATTGTCAACAATCAACAAATACACATGAATATGCAATCATTGTCTATCTTTAACTACTACAGTTATCAAAGTATTTGTATCATTTATTCAAAATAGGAAATAAAAAGGAAAATAAAGCAAATACATTCTTGATTTTTACATCTGTATATAATACCTTGATCACTATAAAAGAGACTGCCAAATAATCAGTAAAAATGTTAAGAATACAAAATTACAATCTTATCATCTTTGAAGGACCTACCTGCCATCTTATGACCATTGATTCGGGTCTAGTACCACTTCCACTGACTTCAATCGGATTTTTAGAGGGTGGGGCAACTTGAGGATCGACCGTTGGAGCTACCACTGCACTTGGTTCAGACTCTCCAATCTCGTTCACAGCAATGACACGGAATTCATAATCCACGAACGGCTGCAGGTGAAGCACTTTGCGATAGGTTAGAACATCACTGGCTGTCTCGTTCTGTGAATGAGAGAGAGAGAGAGAGAGAGAGAGAGAGAGAGAAATATCAATTAATAACTGAATTCAAAATCACAAAAAAAAATTAAGATCAATAAGTGTGATAACAGCATTAGGAACATGGTGATGATGATGATGATGATATTGATGATGATGATGATGATGATGATGATAATGATATTGATGATGATTATATTGATGATGATGATGATGATGATGATGGTGATGATGATGATGATATTGATGATGATGTTGATGATGGTGATGATGATAATGATATTGATGATGATGATATTGATGATGATGATATTGATGATGATGATGATGATGGTGATGCTGATGATATTGATGATGATGATGATGATGGTGATGATGATAATGATATTGATAATGATGATGATGATGATGATGATATTGATGATGATGATGATATTGATGATGATGATGATGATGGTGATGATGATGATGATGATGATGATGATGATGATGATAATGATATTGATGATGATGATATTGGTGATGATAATGATGATGATGATATTGATGATGATGATGATATTGATGATGATGATGATGATATTGATGATGATGATATTGATGATGATGATGATATTGATGATGATGATGATATTGATGATGATGATGATATTGATGATGATGACGATATTGATGATGATGATAACAATGATGATGGTGATGATATTGATGATAATGATGATATTGATGATGATGATATTGATGATGATGATGATATTGATGATGATGATGATATTGATGATGATGATGATATTGAAGATGGTGATGTTGACAAAGATGATGCGCAGCTGCTGATGATGATATCAAAGATGATAACAGGGGAAAAAAAATAACATCTTTATGCACATCAAATGTGCTTTGAGCTCACTGCACGATATGATCTGACTATGTTCCGATTTTTGAAAAATTTGCAATAGATTAATTAGATCTGATCAATGAAATCTAAATTGTAAGGGATTTCATGCTTTCTTGGAAGAGGAAAAGCTAAATGGGTTCAGATTGTGGTGACGTCAGACTAGTAGTAGTGCGATTGTCCACAATTTGAAGCCCATTTAGCTTTTATTCTGACTACCGTATTTTCCGGCGTAAAGGCCGCAGTATTTTCGGGTGAGAAAAAATCAAAAAGTCGGGGTGCGGCGTATACGCAACAACAACAAAATTCAGCGGTCAAAACATCACGTCCATTTGCACGTATGGGACTATAGGAACGGTAGCATGACTAGACAACGGTACAGGACAATTCTAGAATAACTCCACACAACTCACCGACAATTTTATGTTGCATAGTTGACATGAAGACGAAAAAACTTATTTTTCTAATAAAATCTGCCGATAGATCTAGATCTAAGTCCGTACCATTGCATCGCCAAAAAGCAAACAAAATTACGATCATTTTGTTTGTTCCGGTTTTTTTTTCTCTCTCTTTTTTTTTTTTTTTTTAGTTTTTTTTTTAGTTTTTTTTTTCCCTCTACGAAATGTCAAAGTTGGGGGTGCGGCCTATACGGCGGTGCGGCCTTTACGCCGGCAAATACGGTAGAACATTTCAATGCACTAACATTCTGGTTGTTAGTACTATGATCTATGAATTTTAGAAATACGACCCTCAACAGTGGGAAATCTGTCCCATGCTTTCAAGGCGAACTTACTGCTTGGAATTGCCAGTGCATATCTGCCCACTTGGTGTCGTACTGGATGATGTAATAGAGGATGGGAGCATTGTTGTCATTGCCAGGATTCCAGAAAAGGTCCATTGCAAACTCTTGTTCCTTGGCACGAAGCTGCAAATCCTGAGGAGGACCAGGGTGACCTAGGAGAAGCAAGATGAAAATCAAATCGTAAATAAACCTTTCCATTTTTTCTTCTTCTTAACACCAAAATACTGGGTAACATGACATTGAAAACAACAAATCGTCATCTTCTTAAAATAATGGCCCAAGTCATATTTTGAAGAAAATTATATTTTTGACCAAGTCATCTCTATACAAGGCTATCCACCTTTATTAAAAGGCATATGGGCTGAATTGAACATATCTATGCTGCTTATGCTCAGTTAGTATAATGGCCTAAGTCAGCGTGTGATTTAGGCCATTTTAATTTTTGTCAAGAAATGTGACTTAAAAGACGAATGAGATGGAAATGTGTTAATTTCCTTTGACTATATTGTTTGTAGTGGGAATAAATGTAGTGAACTGTAAAATTGCCTACTGTAAGTCACAGTGGCATGTTTGCAAATTGGCCTAAGTAATCTAATCCTCTTATGAAACAGATTTGATAGACAGCGTTATTTGTATTTCAATAGTCATATATCCCAAAACCCTTTCTGTATAAAATGAGCAAAAAATATAATTTATTCTATGTTTAGTTCAATTTTCTCTGTTTTCTCAAATCTTGAAAATATGACTTGGGCCATTATTTTAAGAAGGCGGTGATATATAGATAAGCTCTGCAAAATTGTTAGAACTCAAGTAATTTCTTTAAGCTTTTTCTACTGTGTTGAATGACATAATTCATCAAAAACATTTATCAAATAAGGACTTGGTAGCACGTTTGGTGTTAAAACCACTTCAGAATTGATGATGATTCTTGGAATGGTATAGAGGCATATTTCTGTTAAAAATCAAAGCACTGGCTCCTCCAATGAAGGCAGTATTTACACATTTACTGAAAACGTTATTAGTTTTGAGTCATGGTTTGGAAGAGCTATTTACATTTGCTACAGGGGTATCTTGTCAATCAGTTCAACAACTCTAGATGGTACGAGCAAGAGACGGTCTCTAAGATGTCACGCTAGATATCGTTTTCTAAGTCTTACCTTTCACAACGAGTTGAGCAGAGGCGTTCACTGAGTGAACTGTGCCTGCATTCTCATCAAGGGTTGTTTCCACAAAACATGTATAGGTTCCTGAATCAGAAAACATGGCGTTGTCTACTCTCAGGGAGTTGTCCTATTGATGAAAGAATGAGAACGAATGTTAGTAATGTGATCTCATTAAACTTTTTTTCATTTCTTTAATCAAAAAGGCTATTCAGGCACTTCACAATGAGCAATACTAACTGTTTTTATAATTTTAAAAACTACTAATAATCTGTATAATAAATGTAACTGAAATAAACATTGAGAAGAGCATTTTGTTAAAAAAAATCATTGTATACAATTATAGTGTTTAAAAAAAAATAAAAAATTCTTAAACAATTTTGGAAGAAAAAAGGAAATAAAAACAGCCCAAAGATACAAAACAATTATCACTTCACCAACAAACGGTGATGAAGAGTAAGACTTAATACATCTACAGTAAACAAGCGAGCTCTTGGTTTTCAAATTTGAACCCTCAGATGGATAATAATCATTTCCTTTCTCTGACACGTAACAACAATACAATAATGAAAAATGTGAGAAAGATATCGTTGTTGGCAAAGACAAATGAAGACCTATCTCAATGTTATGTCTAGTGTATGCATGAGTTTCTTTGAATACAAATCTGGGGGGCGTTTCTCAAAGCCTTTTTTCAATGACAAACGACAAAAATCAGTGACAAATCTGCTGTTAACCAATCAGAAGCAAGGATTTCAGTAGCTTGTAACAAAAACTGTCATTTGTCATTGATGACAAGTTTTGTGAAACACTCCCCTGAAGTAGCATGCATATTGACCTGATTAGCCTCGAGTCTCTGACCGTCTTTCATCCAGTAGACAGTGGGTTTATTGAGCTCATGGTCGTATGTTATCTCACACTGGAACATGGCTGTACTGTCCTCTCGAACGGTCAGATCAGCAGGGGGAAGGGTGATTATTGTCTTGCCTGTTCAGTGGTTTAGAATTGAATTGATGGTTTTATTGACAATAAAAGAATAACAATGGATCACGGCCTAAACTGCCGAATTGGGCAATGTTTTACAAATGTAAAATACAATATATAAAAACATTCATATCAAATAACATCAAAATTAATGAACTGAACGTGAATGAGTAAATTTTGTAAAATAATATTTAACTTTAAAATTCTTATTTCTTATTTGATCTCACTAACTTATTTTGTATAAAAGGGAGATAAAGAAAAGTGAAGAAGAACTTGATGATGGGTAAGATTAAGAAGAAGATGAAGAGGAAAAAGTAGAAGAGAAGTAGGAAGAAGAAGAAGAGTCAAGTGGGGATAGTAAGAGGATAGACAGAGGGTAGTGCAAATAGTAACACTATCATAAGGTATCGATATCAATATCCAAGCATTACACATTATACCAATTACAAATGATAGAGGCAAAGTTATGAGGAGAGGTTGTAGGAGGAAGGGAGGGAGAGATCACAAATCCAAAATGAATATCATCTCTCTTTATCAACTTTGTTGTGCTATGCTCAGATCAGCATCAAATTGTCAAATTTCTTTTTAGATGGGTTACATGACCAACTGAAGTAAACGTTAGTATATTGGGGCAAATGTTATATTTATTTATATTCATGCAAACACATGAGTCTGTAGATGTTGCTCATTTCGTATTCAACAGAAAATTGAAATCTATTTCAGTTTGGGCAAAGCTAAGAAAAAAGTGGTACTTGCAACCCTATGCAAGAGAAATAAGAGAAGGGATTATAACTAAGAAAATCTAAATCAAAACTGAAAAGAAGCCAAAATTAAAAAATCAAAAATTAAAAAACAACTTCTCACCTAGCACTGTCAGGGTTGCACTACCCGTCGCCATATGATCTTCTCCATCGATAGAGTTTTCAGCTGTGCATTCATATGCTCCGCTATCCGCTTCCAGGGCATTGTTGATAACTACGCTTCCCACCATTTCATCGATGGTGTATTTGTCCCCGTTGGTCAACTGATTCATGATAGGGGTGGAAAAAGAGAGAGAGATTGTCATAGACTTAATAACAATAAGTTCTTCTACAGCACATTTCAGGACCATAGGCGTTCACAAAGCGTTTTACAAAGTGCAATTAACAATTCATGGTAACTCGCATCAAAAAGATAACTTTTAAGGGCTTTTTTGAAAACTTTGACGTCTGTAATGGAGCGTAGCGAACTGGGAGAGCGTTCCAAAATGTTGGGCCTCCACATGCCAGTGCTGTCACCATTTTATTATACTGAATATACTCACACTCATCTGGGTCAATATTATATACCTTCTGGCGACAGTTCTTGTGGTACTGCAACAGTACAGCTGACAGTGTTTCTTCTTCATAGGGACTGATTTTCATTAGAACTAAATATTTTCACACTCATCTGGGTCAACATATACTTTAAAGCCACAACAAAAAATCCACATGAACAAAAACAGAGAAAGGTCACATTTTCTTTTCACAAATCTAGCATCAGTGCAAAAATGAATACTCTCAATCATTATGTTGCTAACTGATATGAATGCAGTGTGCAGAGATGCAAAAAAAACAAACAGAAGTGTTAAGAATGTTAAGCAGCCTGCATGCTTACCACTGATCCCTTGAAGGTCCATGTTATGGTTGGAGTAGGTCTTCCTTCAACATGGCAGGTGAATGCGGCAGAGTCATCCTCTACAACACTGAGTCTCCTCGTCAGAGGCGTGAAACTAGGTATCCTAGCAGGGATGGCTATACAGACATAATGGAGGGAGGGAGAGAGATAAAAAGTCATGTCAGAGATAACAATATACAATGTGAGTAACCGATTACAATATACAACTATCACTCGACTCCCTATTCATTTAATTTATTCACTTTTCCTGTTGTGCCCATTGAGGTCACTTCATGGCAGTACCATAATGATGTAATCAAATAATGAAAATAAGAGTGCAAGGCTGACAATACAACTCCTCTCCCGATCATCCCTCCCTCCCCCAACCAAACCCATGCCATTATTGTAGCATGAAAAGAACATAATCATGCCTTTCCTCCATATCTAGACAGTTAATAATTGTTGGTTGGTTATTGTTGTACCCGACTGTTATTAGAGATAGCATGTATATGCTTGGAAGTAAGCAACCTGGGGAACAACGCCTTTAAGTCCTCTCCGAGGGACTTGGTAATGAGGATCAATACCTTACCAAAGGGCACTAGAGCATTGACTTGGTTTCGAACCTCCCAGTTACGAGACCACTGCTCTACCAATGAGCTATCATGCCATTTAACAGACTCTCCAGATTTTTATCTCTCTCTCTCTCTCTCAATAAAAAAAGTGAATTAACAGCTAGTGCAAATTTAGTCTATAGCAAACAGACAATTTCTTCCATCGTGGACCATCATATAGAATTGGCTAAAAGGGCTGAGAGACATTGAAATAACTGAGTGATTGATTCATCTGAAATCACTCAGGTGAAATCTTAGACATGCCTTGTGAAAACCTGCAATATATTCTTGTAAAGAATTTGGGGCAGATTTCAAAGTGACCAAGGTACAAATGTATACTCACAGACTACATTGAGTACAACACTTGTGAGTTCCTCTTTGTACTTGTTGGTAGCTATACACTGGAACACATTGCTGTCTGTTGTCTGTAGGTTTGTGATAGCTATGGTTGCCAACTGGGGGTCTCCAGTCACCACAGTCCATCTTTCTGTATCTATGTTGGCTGTCAAAGTAAAAAGAAAATATTTATAAACGACTGAAAGTACAGATTTAAAGGTCTTATTTGTACAGTTCGGGTAAGCTTCATAAAAATTTCATAAGATTTCTTTGATTTCAGATGATAATTAACAAGATACTTGTAATACTATATGCTGCTATCAAGTTTTTCCTCAAGAGAAATATTCAATAAATAAGAAGTAAGAAATAATTTATACGCCTGGCCTAGCACATAAATTAAGGATTGAGGATTTTGTTTCTGCCACACACATCTTCACGTGAAATGCTGAGATTGTTGTGCAGAGAGCCATCAGGTTGGTAGGGTCCTAGTGTAGGGTAGTATTTAGCTGTGATCTAGCATTCCTTCTGAATATATATATTGAAGTCTACTACAAATCATGGATGAAATATCAACGTAAAAATCTTGCATATAACTTTTGATACAAGGAGAACACAATAGACATATTTCACTCAATATCCTTTTTGCTATCAAACTGTAAATGATTTTTTATTAAAAAAATAAAAAAACATGTTAGTTAACTTTACTTTACATCGTCATTCTGCTATACAACTTCTATCTATTACTTCTACTAACATGTCTATTTCCACTGTAGCACCATTAAATACTACTAATTTTTTGCTACCTATACTTATCACTTTAACTTCAGTCTATTTTTAACTTTCAATATCATAACAACATTTTTATATAACAAGATAGGCTGAATTCATCTCTTTGAAGCTAGAAGGGTGTTAACTCATATACTTTAAAATAACGCCCTTCTGTATCTGAACAGATAAACTGTTGTTTTTTAGATTAATAACAAATAAAGCTGCAGCTAGAATGGAGGAAGTCCTCTTGGTTCCACACTGAAATGAAAATTCCCTATAGCTGCTCTTACATTCAAAACCAGCCCAAGGTTGTCCATTAACAAGCCAATCGACAGTAGGCGCTGGAACACCCTCGGAACGGCATTCGATGTCCACTGATTCACCAGGTCCCTTGGTTTCATCGGAGGGTGGGGCTGGGAAATAGGGCGCAGCTAAATACACGAAAAGGAAGAAAAAAATAACACAGTGGTTCGGTTAAATATATCACTGTGACCTGTCTTTTCCATTTGTTTTAAAAAAGAGAGACATTCACTTAAATACATGTTTTTATGATATCCTTGTATACTTTATTTCCTGTAAAGTCAATGGCCTAAACAAATTATTTTTTATCCAACACCACTTAGACATCTGGTTCAATTTATGACAAAGTAGACAAAAATGAAATGGACTACTACAAAAGGTCTCAATACATAACTACTGAACATTGTACCGTATTCATAGGACAGAGTATGAGACATTATAAAAGCACAGATGTTGTTACTACTATCAGGATATGGTATAAAACTAAGCATTTGCAGGCATCCATATACATCATTATTTGACTTTCAACTTACATTCCACAGTAACTACTGTGCTGAATTCATCATCTCCTCCTGTGTTTGATGCAACACATGTATACGTTCCCTTGTCACTGTTCTCGACAGTGGAGATGACCAGCTCCTGCCCGGATTCTTCGATAGAAATTCGTCCTCCAGACTGTAGCTGCTCCTCTCCTCGCTTCCATGTGATTACAGGGGTTGGGCTGGAGACAGAGAGAAAGGGAGAAAGCGATAAAGAGACAGGAAGAGAGAAAGAGAGAGATACATATTTTCATGCAATAGGCCATTTTTGTTAGGTAATCAAATTAAATGCTCAAATCTTTGTTAAGTGCTTCATTACAAATTATTCAATTCACCTGTTACAAATAATTGTATTCAATAGTCAGCATGCGAATTGAACACATTACTTGTTGTTAGGTAGGACATGCTGTAATGTTTGCCCTACCTAGCAACAACTAATGTACGCAGTTCGCATTCCGACTATTGAAATACAATTATTCAAAACAGGTGAATTAATTAACTCATGACATGACATTTAACAAAGATTTGTGCTTTAAATTTGATAACATTACAAAAATGGATTATTCACAATGTTATACCCTACAAGGTTTTTGTTTTCCAAGCCATTAGAATTGAAAAATTTTAGAATTTGTACCAATATCGTTCCAAAAGCAGATACGGTACGTGTATATACAAGAAAAGTAAGAAAAAAATACATCTCCATTATGGAAGAGGGAAGTTGGACAAATTAAGGAAAGGAGAAATTTGTCGTCAACTAAAGCGATGTAATAGGAAAAGGAAGAGAGAGAGAGAGAGGATAGTGGGTAAACCTTAAAACATACTTACTATCCATACGCAATGCATTTCAGCTTAAATGACTGAGTTCTGATGGCGATTTCGCTTGCTGCTGGTTTAGTGACTAAGTCGGCTCCACTTTCAACTGGTGGCAAATCTGAAATCATACAGTTAATGATAAACAAGTTTAGTCATACTCCAACATGGAAATATTGATGATTGGTAAGTCATCTACCAGTAAAAGCAAATAGAAGCTCGTAAATGAGGAACTCATGAACCCAATGCTTTAAATTCTATCCAAGGGACTGGGTGATTGAAGACCAATGCCTTCCAAAGAGACATTGGTACATCAACTTGGATTTGAACCTAGGATCTTTTGCTTACAAGACTACTACTCTTTCACTGAAAAAAATCATAATGGTGATGATGATGATAATGATGATAGGTGGTGTTTAATACTACAACTGATACTACTACTATTCCACTGAAAAATAATAATGGTGATGATGATGGTAATGATGGAGGCGGTGATTATCCTGCTGCTATTATTATTACTACTACTACTACTACTACTACTACTACTACTACTACTTACTACTTACTACTTACTTCTTACTACTTACTACTTTCTACTAACTACTTATTTCTTACTACCTACTACTAACTACTTACTACTTACTTCTTACTACTTACTACTTACTACTTACTACGTACTACTTACTTCTTACTACTTACTACTAATAATGCCCAAGTATTCTTATGCAAGAAACAAATCTATATCCAAATGGTATAATTTTGTTCCAAATGTAAAAGAAAACATGTGCATTATTATTCCCTGATTAAGATGCATCTTTACAATGAAGGCTAGAATTCTATGTACATTGAAAATGTAATGCAAATTTAAATTGAATTTCCAACAACATTTATGATGCGCTTATGAACATGGGAGTCAAAGAGAGCTATTTGAATAATGAATACAAGATAGATGAAGATTTTTAAACTTCAACAGTAATTACTACATTATTTAATTTAAAACTCTTGGTTCATAAGGTCAATTTGCAATAAAACTTTTGAGAATATACAAATTGATGCTACATGAATTTACGATTGACATGAATAAAATGTTTGAAGGTAGTACTGTGGCTAATTTGCAGTCGACATGATTCTCATAAACAAAGCATCTGGTTATAGTTACAGCCAGTGCGTATCAACCAGTATGTGGTAAGAACGGCAAGACAGAAGGATAGAAAAAGAGAAAGATAGAGAAAAGAGTGGGATAGAATGGTAGAGAAGAACTGTGGATAGGAGAAAAGGGTCATATCAAAGAGAAAGAAGGGATAGAGAAATATGAAAAAGAAAAATTATTTACAAGGACAATGCCATTTGAAATAAATTAGTTTAATCACCAGCATGCATAATCTTCATGTGAAGCAATACACCAGTAGATTAAATTTTAACACATTCTGTTATATATTTTTTTAATTCATGGTTAAAAACACGCAGTTTGCAGGCTTACATAACATGTTACACATGCAAAATAAAAAAATAAAAATAAAAGAAAGGAAGAAAGTTTTTAAGGACAGGACTTACAAACATATAAGAGAACACGAGAGAGAGGGGGAGGGGGAGGGGGGGGGGGGGGATGGAGGAATCAGAAAAGGGAATCAATCAGCCCTTTAAAAAAAAAATCCTGTTAAAATAGGTAGGCCCCTAGACATGCATCATTAGCATGTAGTGTTAGCATGCTCTGTTAGTCTAAGGTGCATGCAAAATAAACGGGACAAAACAAAAATTGGTTAGATATATTCACATCACGTTTATTAAATTCATTTAAAATTTCATTGAAATCCTCATGAATGTTGGTCAAAGGATGCATCATATCAAACCCATCTCTCTCCTAGAGGTATATGACTATATATGTATGTATGTATATAATGAAAATATACATTGCCAATACGCCATATTGTTAAACTTCATAAACCAACATGCATTTACTGAGTACCACTGTGGCCTATAGAGGACGCTATTCATAAAACAGTGTAAGAAAAATATTGACTATTAGTATGAGAGGTTAGAATATTAGTAGGAAGGAATTTTTAAGTACTAAATTAGTTTTAAATGTACATCAGGCATCAAATAAAAACAAAGGGGAGAGTTAGGGCATTCCACAAAATGCATCATGAAGGCCCATTGGTCATTCCTTTCTTGCACTTGCAGCTCGCTGGTACCTCTTTTTGAAATGTGTAATGTCGGTGGTTCTTCATAAAAATTGTCAGAAACAGCCCCCAACGTGAACCGAGAGTTCTGACGGCGGAACCTCAGCGATTTGGGGGCTGTTTCTTTCTTGTTGCGGTTGTTCTGAATCTCTTCCTCATCGGCTACACTCGCGAAACAAGGGCGTAATTAACAAATATCCAAGCACCGTGAGAGAAGAGAGGGAAGGGTTTGGGGGATTAGTTCAGAAAGGAGGAACGTCAAACAATCAATCTTTTGAGAAAGAACAACATTCGTAACAGACTAGGATCAAAGTGTTCACTACGCAATACAGACAGTTAAACACAAACAAACAATTAGAGTAGACCTGTATTCAAGGTGGTAAACAGACTGTGGAAGGGAGAGCATTGCAATGTCAAACCATGTTTCTGAGATTAATAATAATTGATGTATTAATTTTTAAACTACTGGTATCCAAAATATAAAATACCAAAATAAAAAGATGATTTTTGTACTTCGCCAATGAAGATAACTGGATTATTTCTACACTTAATGATTCATAACTTTTTTGTTGTTCAAATGGACCCCATTTGTGTTGCACTGGTCAGGGACTCTAGCACCGATATTGATATAGCCATCTCTATATGTGGGACATCAGGGGAAATTTTGTGTACCGTATATCTAAAGCTCAGCTCAAACAAGTCAGAAAGAATCTACTTTTTACACCAAGTCAAATATCAAGTTTAAAATCTATCATTCAACAAAAGTTATGTACTTTATTTTTTTCATTCAAAGATGTATGTTAATCGATACTTGTGTCTAAAAAGGTCTTTTTTGCCTTCAAACATGTGTTTTTTCAGTCTAGATTAATTCTTACATTTCTATGAGAATACTTTTTTATGAGTTTGAGAAACTATACACAGACAAAAACCAACAATTTTGAATTCAAATATAAACTTTCATCACACAGCTAGACATTGTGTGTTGGCTGAGTAAAAAATGAATCACAAGTCAGGGCCTGGTTTAAAAACTGAAATGGCCAAGGTATAATTATCTCGAAGTGTTCTGATTTGACCAACATTAATGCTGTTATTAAATCTCTCTCCAAATAATTGTACTACTTATCAATGGTTCTTTGTCCATAATATTCTGATAGAGGTTTGGGTGAATTCTTAAGTAAAAATCTGGTACACTTCTACCCCTAAACAGAATTTACAAAAAGGGAGAAAAAGACAGACGTTCACACAAACAAAAACAAAACAAATCGAATATAATATACAAATCAAACACTAATCATTACAGAATTAGAGGATTTATGACTTGGAGAGAGATAGTTACACTATCATTTCAACAACTGTATCTAGTAGGGTTTCTTCATAAGTTATCTCAGAATCATTGCTATAAGTGTTAATTACCGGTACATTCTTTTCTGCATAGCTTTGACATTTCTTTTGTTTGTTTCAGCATTAATTGAGGGTTGTTTCTAATACTTCCTTTGCTATGATATGCACTTGCAGTAGTGTTATAATAGACTATCCCAAGGTAGAAATGTGTATTATACAGTCAGTTTGCAGCGCGTGATAATTCATTTCTATTCATTCAAATACGTATGCATGAACGGTTGGTGCTTGAATACGTAATGAGCGATGCATGGGGTTGTTCCAATCTGTGATTTGATCATTTTGCACGATTTGGGTCTCATTATATAGATAAGGAATGAAGTTTCTTCATCATTGCCTTCTGTTATTCCATTCTATCCTCACGAAAGTAGGATGCTGCAAAATAACCCCGAAAATTACGCTCAGTTATATAATTTGCAATTAAATCATTCAAGATCGCGATCGAGATGCTAAATAAATTTTCACTGTAAAACCTCATTATCATAGGCGCTGCGGTCTGACTGTATAGTGCAAGATATGAACAAGATTGAGTTATATTCTTTAGTAAAGCTGAATATATAAAATGCGTTTGTCTACCTTAACTAGATCTAGCCAAAACTACCATTAACATGATCCTAAGTTATAGTTCTATAATACCATTAGAAAACATTCCAAATTAATAGTTATACGACTTGTTAAAGGTACTATGTCCCATTTGCAGGCCAAAAAAATGAAAAAGTTAAATTCCAACTGCATTTGAAAGATAATACTAATTTAAACCTTCCCTAAAAAAGGTGGGGCTTGAAAATGTCTTCAAGTGGGAAAATAACGACTATTAGTTGTCAAATCGACTTTAGGGCTATAGAGCCCAAAAGTAATAGTCTAGATTTTCAGACAATTGTACCGAATGGTCATACGTTTTGTGCTGCGCAAAGATTCAATCAGTTTAATCTTGGCCATCACAAGAAGTGGGTTATTGATGTAGACAAATGCTCATGTACCCTTTACAACTCTTTTCATGTATGTTATTACCAAAGAAGAAAAAAGCCAGTCAGTCACTCAATAGTGTCTGATAGTGAAGTCTAGCAAGTAAACGGGTTTCCTTGCATAATTTGAATATGAGGACACTGCTAACGTTTAAATTTCGAAGATAGGACATACATGACATATTTATAATTCCTGCAAAGTTCTACAGAATTTGAGGTTGGCTGCAAAAGGGACATAGTACCTTTAAAATAAATAATAAATAAAATAATATGGTTATTTATATAGAGGGAATAAGTGGTGCAGGAATTTCATCTACGGTCGATATAAATTTGGAATTTATTAGAATCCTTGAATTAATGATTTATCTTAATATGCTTTAGTCCACTAATTAATACAAAAGTACGTGAAGAAGGGGAAGGGAAAGGATAATGTAATGCAGAATGTAAATGGATTTTTTTTTTAATGGAGGGAGGGGGGTGTCTAGGTGCGATTAAGTATGTATGAATTGATGAAATGAACTTCATGACACTGAAAGAAGATGAAGGATAACACAACAACAAATGCATTTTTAATGAAATAACAGGGACCTACAAGACAGGAGGGTTTTTATTATAAATTTCCTCCTTTTGTATTACTCTGAAACCATAAGCTTTTATGGATTGTAAACAACAGCCATTCACACAGCAAGCAACTTTCGCAAATTGTAAATATTCAGTGTTGTGTCAATTGTGATACTATAATACAAAATCGTTGCGAATTGTGCGAACATTTCTGGTTTAACAGTGTCTATGTTAATAGGTACATCAACTGCCACACCTACCTGATACCCTCAGCGTGACTTTTGGTGTCCTCTGGGACGACCCTACAACGTTATTGATGGCTTGACAGTAGTAGCCTTTAGCGTCGTCTGCAATTACGTTCGAAAAGACCAGGTTCCCTTGTGGATCCTGGTTAATCCGCGCGTTGTATGTGATGGGTGTGGGTTTGGCAGCTGCATCGGTCCAGTAGATCAAGGGAGCAGGATTGCCGTTAGGGACGCCGGGGCCTCCACCACAACGCAGCTTCAGGGGTCTTCCCTGATCCACTTGTATCGTTTCCGGTGCAGTGTTCTCAAACTGATCCATGACTGGAGATAAAAACGGAGACGGCAAAGAAACAAGCAGGTATTATGACTCAATACTCTCGTCAAAACTGACCAATGATCCCAGATCTATAACAATTCTAACATCCCAAATCTCAATTACGAAGAGTATATTATACAGGGAATAATTTCCCTCAAATTTTTTGATTAGCAATTTCAGCCGATGGATAAATATTTCAAATGAAATCCTGTACATTTCTATGGAAAAAAACTGCTACACAAAAGATATTTTGTATAGCAGTCATGCAAAAATGCATAGCAAATTGCGATGCGATACCAGGAAAATTATTCCCTGTTATATATACCCGACTTAAGAAATCCAGCCATCTGATTGGTCGAAATTGGAGTTGTGATTTTAGCCATTCCCGTAAAGAAACAAAAAATGCCCAAACTGTTAAATAGTCCAAAAGTAAAATCCCTCAAAATTCTGGTTACCGGGAAAATAATAACATTTTACTGAGATACCCATTGGTTTACGTGTTAAAATACAGTGCTTTTTGTCTGCGATTCCCAACTGATCAAAAATTTCAGTCATTTTTCCGGCAAAGATAAACAGACAGTTTCTCAGATTTTCCGTGATGTTTTAACCAATCTTTGCTCAATCAAAGATTAAGGTAAGAATTCTTTGTAGATTTTTATTTGAATTCGGCATATAAAAGATTTATCGACTGCTTTAATATTCGAGGTCTGGCTGTTGTTTATATGCTCTCGGGAACTGCGCGGATCCTGCCATGACCCCCAGGATTTGCGCGATTCCCTTGAGCATATAAAAACAGCCAGGCCTCTCAAAGCAGTCGATATCTCTATATGACAATCCTAACATCCCAACTTTCTATCAAATAGAGTATAATGACACCAATTTTGAACAAGCAAATGAACAACACTTGATATTGTGCTTCACCAAACAACCTTTAATATGATTTTTCAATTAAAATAAATACTAGAACTTATTCATCCAATCCATATGACACTGTGCCAACGATGAAGCATCAACTTACATGCCAATGATGTCAATATCTTCTGGGACATTGCTGTTCCAAGCCTGTTGTTGGCAAAACATTGGTACTGTCCATCGTCCGCTGTTGTTAATGATTCGATCACTAGGTTTCCCCCATCTAGGCTAGCTCGATCATCGCTGTCCACGTCAAATAAGGAACCATCCTTCTCCCAGTAGTACCTGGTTTTGAATCAAATGATTGAAACATGATTACAAAAGTGGTTACAAATGTATCTATCCCCGGAGGAAATTTTCTCAAAATAATGTCTCCTCCTAATCCAAATTGTACACTCTCCAATCTCTAGCAGGCCAGGCTTCAAGGATCCCAAATGATATTGTGTCCCTCAATTTAAGCATTTTGAGTTTTGCGGCAGGCCACCTTTGTATACGCATTAAGCGGAAATTCCGACGAACGGTAATGCATTGCACATAGGGATGACCCAAAAACCAGCTTCAAGAAACTACAGTCATTTTAGTCATTTGCAAAAGCTTAAGACCATCTTGTACATTGTTTGCGTATAATGTTCTACCTATATTTTCTCCTCGACAAAATGTATGTTTGAGAATCTACCAATCATAAAATGCAGTGTTCATATTCTTCCATTAGTGTAACTTACGAAGGTTCTGGTATTCCGGTAGCTCGGCACGTTAGAGTTAACGGGATACGTTGGTCTCCATTAATCGATTCAGGCTGTTCCACTATGGAAGGTGGAACATCATCTAGAAGAGTACCAAAAAAAATAAAAATAATAATGTTAACATACTGGACAAGATACATAACAGTCATTTGTGTGCTTGCCTATGCTGCTTTCTACACATGTGACTGCGTCTACTTCCTCTTCTTCTTACTCTGCTACTAATTCTACTTCATGTAAAATTATTACAAGCAATACTACTACTTTGCCATTACACCCCTTAAAAAAAACCACCCTGTCACAAGGAGCAAAAGAGTGATGGCATTACCCATTTAAAAAAGCTCCTTATACTTCCATACTTCTAGATACTTCCACCACTTTCTCTTCAACTTATCCTCGAAAATGTCTTTGATTTTTGTCTCTTTCATGGTTCCTCTTTCTTTTTCTTTCATTTCTTTTTTCTTTATCTGTGTAACTGTCTCCATCACGTTCTCTTTGTTTTTTCCAAGGAGGTTTATAGTTTTTCTCTCTCTCTCTCTCTTTTCTCCCTCATCTTGCTTCTCTCCCTCTCTCTCTCTCTCCTTTCACTTCCTTTCACTTTTTCTCCTCATCACTTCTCTCTTTGCTTAACCATTTCTTGCATTATTCTGCTTCTTGACCTTCAGAAAATATCAAGTGCTGAATTAAACCTAGTTAAAACAATATTAAATTTATTAAAATCTATAAGACATGTTTAACTGAGGACTATAAAACCCCTTTTTCACAAAACTCTTTTGTTTTAATTTCTCATGTCATTGACTTTGTAAGCACAATGATAAAATGGGCAGGGACCCTATTAAATTCCAAACAACTCCAAAATATGATGATTCATCGCAATATCACAGACATACAAGTCCCAATAAAATCATAACTTAATATACAAAATTTAATGAAAAACATTCAAGAATTCAAAACTGCTCTTGAAATATATTTAGTTAATTGATTGCATTCATTAGACAAAGAAATTTTCCTGCAGCTTTTTACAATTTATTTCACTGCTTTGTCACTTTTTCTGAAGTGCATAGAGACCTTTTTTCATAATGTGCTATATAAGAACTGTTTTATTGCTATTGTTATTCTAGAGTTACCAGCATTTTCATGATAAATTATCACGCCTCTCCCCCTATATTAATTTGATATTGGCCTAGATCCAAATACAAGACATGCGTTCTGCCTGGGTCAAACTGTGCACTATGCAAAAGAAAAAAAACATTCATCAAGCAATGAGAAGTAACTCCTCTGGGCTTTCTCAATTATTAATATATTTTTTTGCTTTCGCTAATGGCAGGTGGCGTACATATGGGTGTGAACATTGGCACTTTGCTTGCAGGGGACCTCATTACAGACCAATCATTGAAGTGAATACTTATTTGTCCGTATAACTCTCAATTTCTTCCTCTCGATTAATAATTTTTGGTCTCGATGATGATCATCTGAACTCTAGCCATTCATCCCCCACAAGTACGATCATCTCAATTGGGAGCGACAAACCTTGAAATCTGATTTAATTTTGCAATCTGTCATAGATTTAGAAGTCCGTAACTGCTGAGAAATGCCAGCTGGGGGTGGGGTGGATTCAGAGATATTAGGATAAGCATTGAATAGGAAGATACTGTGCTTTTCTTGGAACCTCCAAATAAGAAATGTAATTAAATAATCAAATTAATAAACTCATGAATAATTCCTCTCTCCCATTAGTCTTTAAATTCAGACCCCAATGATCTTTCCAGTATTTGACAGTACTAGATTAAAAAACTGCAACTCACAAAATTGTATATATATATAAATATAAATAAATTAATTGTAAAATACAACACAAATTTATAATGGTCTTGAGAAATAATTGATGAAACTGACATCTGTCTCATAATGTAGTTTGATTGCATTGTAAGAGTCATCATTAACCCTTTTTCACCCAATTTTGTAAAGCATGGTCATCTGCTATGTGATGCAGCACATCAAATAGAGGGATGAAGTCATATTTGCTGCTGGGGTAAGGAAACCTAGATAAATATTGCCCGAGACTCCTTAAAACACTATGTACATTAGCTCCTTCTTCTATCACTGGGATCCGATTCCCCCCCCCCGGACATTTCAAAACAAATCGGGAAGAAATTAAACAAATATATTGATCAACTGCACCTGAATATTGGATTGCGAGGGAGCTGTTAGGACTGCAATTTGAGGCAATCTAAACACAGGCCAACATCACACTTATCGACCAAGGATTGTTTTAATTCTCACATCGATGAAGGGGCCAGATTTAGTTCAAATGGTGGTGTAGGGTGGTCTTCAAAGGGCAATGGTTTGTAATTTGATCTTTATGATATATTCTGATCATCTCTAATCTGTAAAAGAAAAGATAAAAGTCACTTGCTGTTTTGTTTGTTTGAACATGTGCATAAACGCTCATTGACCATATAAAAAAAAATCTACCTTCATACCCACTTAAATGACCCTATCCAAAGACAACTTTTTTACACATTTAATAAGAATTATCATTAAAGAAAAGGGGCACAAAGCAATACTGAAATATATGCACATGTAGATGTCTTATGACTGAACTTTATAACAATTATTAGAAGAAAAAAACCTTCCATGTCTCATAATTTGTACCAATTGATGAAAAATAACCTTTGAATATTTTAATTTCAATATATGAACTAAAACGAATGTAGTCACTAGTAGAGCATAAAAGCAAGGCTGAGCCAAGCAGAGTGAAATCCCTTGCCAGACCCTCAGCCCATGCAGCCCCTCATATTCCCAGTCCGTATTATATCGTGATGTATTTTGATTAGAAGAGAACCAGTCAAGGTGTAATCACTCTCGTTTGTCAGCCCAATGAATCAAGATTAATGCCGGCGTTGAGCAAGCGGCCGACTGGCGTCAAAAACATAAATTCACTAATGGAGAGATGCTAATGCATCCTTTGTGCTATGCCAGGCACAATTTCCGCCCAAAATTACAAACCACTTCCGTACCATTACAAAACCGTGGAGAACTTGCAAAATGCACTTTATGATTTTTTTTCTTTCTTCTTTCGGTTAGGTTTTTTCTTATCACAACCTCTTCCTAAGCCATAATCTTTCCCACCTGCTTCTAATACCAACGACCATCTTTTTTTGATCAATTATTGGTAGAGGAACAAATGCCAAGATGATCATATTCTTGTTTGTGTGCCTTGATTGACTATATTTTCATCAAAAATGAAATAAGTACATGTATTGAGATCAATAGCAGATATGAGTCCATTTGAAGCATATTTGTGCACATTATATGCTTAAATTTGACTTATTATTTCCTCAGATGATAATGAAAGGAATTTGAGGATCTATTAGAATATCCCCGTCAAACCACCAATAAAGAGGGCTTAAGACAATCATTTCAATCATTGTACAAATTTATTAATTTTATGTTGTACTCATGTTTCACCTCCTTTCTTTCTTCTCTTCTTTCACATCAATCTCTCTGGAGTACATTTCTGAATTATCTTCAGCCTATTCATATACATCCAGTACTTCCTGATTCTTTTACCAAATGTTCTTCTCCCCTTTCACCATCTTTCTCTCTCTCTCTTTTACTCACTCCCTTTCTTTCTTTCTTTCTTTCTCTCTCTGATAGATATGATAAACAGTATAATAGTGCATCATTTGTAGCAGAGATTTTTAAAGTCTAAGTAGGTCTACTTTAAATCAAACTGTTAGGAACAAGTATACAATCATGAAAAATGTTTAATTGGTAACAGCCTAAAAGTTTTACATGCCCTCTGTAATTAAGTCCTTACTTTACATATAATACTGGTACCTCGGCAATAAAAAACAGGCAACTTTAATCCAAATCATTTAAATTTGAATTCGGCCGTCCTTGGCTGTCCATTTTCATGTATGAGCCTCCTTTTTGGTTATCACAATCTGTATGTCTAGATGCTAAGCACATAAAAGCTTTTGCCCATTTGGTAGAATTTGTATTACCTTGAAATTACCCTGTTACATGTAAATGTTCATCAGAGGGAAACAATTATATTGTTCCCGGGAGCTTTACATTTTCAATTTATTCATTATTTTATTTTACTTGCTACAGAACTACAAATTTCATTACAATAGTGGTATGAATTTTGTATTGTTTTTGTACCATAGCTGTATTCATTTTTTCTAGAGCTGAAGTGCTCAGTGCTCCAGTACAATTTTTTTCCCACTGATGTACAGTATATTACATGAACATACATTCTGAGGCAGCACGTTGACAATCCACTGCATGCATGTGGCCCTTAGACAAATATATTCATTTTCACCAAGTTTGATTGATAAATACTTATCGAAATTGATAATCATCATTAGTAAGAACTTCAAACTGAATATTATATGAATAAGGATTTTTAAAAAAAAGGTATCGTGAATTGATGAAATACTGAAATGGAAAGAAATCATGAAGAATGTATGACAACAAATAAAATACAAGGGTTTCTTTAGAGGACAAAATACTGAACAATTTAAAATATTGATGTAATGAAAAATAGTTATGCCACACATGAATTAAATTATCTAAGGAATGAATGACAAAAAAATAATGAATATCTTTCCATGTAAACATGTATATTCAATATGAAAAAATGCACAAAGAACGCATAACAGTAGATAAACCACAAATACACAATATATATAGAGGCAGCTCTCCATTAAGAAATAGATATCTAGAACATACTACACCAAACACAGATCTGTTGAATGCTAGAAGGTTGTTAACTACATATGAAATGATACATATTAAAGCCTTTTGACACCCAGAAGATAACACATGCGAGCATATAATAGAATAATATTTTCTTCTCTTTCTAAATGATGATAATCCATTACAATATTTAAAACAACTTTTGTTTCTTTTAATGATAATCATATTCTGAAATTCCTTTCAAAGTGCCCTTTAAACATTCAAAAGTCTTCTCCCAAGACAACCTTTTTTTCTTCTGAAATGTTCATTCTTTTAAATCAAAGTTAATCAAATTGAATGATTTTTTAGGGGGCAGCAAGGATGTCGAAACGAAACACAGAGTGAAAAATTCATTTTCAAAAGATAAGTTTCTCAACATTTTACTCCCTGTTTCTGTACTTGCATTTGCAAAGCAAACCTAAAAAATAAAAATAAAGTTTGATAAAAAGAAATCCTGCTTTTAAGTATCATGCCACCTGAAAAGACACATGGAACCAATTGCACAAAGCAAAGGAATACACACAACATATAATTCATAAAAGGAAGAACAAGTAACATGCAATGTGGGTTCAGCCATAAATAAGCAGATCCATCAGCAAAGCAAATAATATAAAGTGACAAAAATAATTCAGGGAAACTTATACCTTCACTTGGCACTTGGGCTTTTGCTCTTGGGAAAACTAAAAAATTGATTTCAAAGAGGATGGCAGCAGGAAAAGCAAGAATAATCATCACAAACAAGAAATAGTAATCATCACAATAAAATCATAGAACTATCCTAGCAGGTTGCATGGTATTTAAGCAACACGTAATTTGAAATTCTCCCACTACTGCTAGTCAGGTCTTCGGCAGCAAAACAAAACCGGTGGGAGGGGGAAGTCAATCTTACCCCTTCACTCATTAATTCATAACTTTAAACAACAATTGGGGGGGGGGGGGCAGGGGTGAGGTCAATTTTACCTCTTCACTCATTAATTCATAACTTAAACAAATATAAGGGGGGAGGGGTGAGGTCAATTTTACCCCTTCACTCATTAATTCATAATTTTAAACAAATATGGGGGGAGGGGTGAGGTCAATTTGACCCCTTCACTCATTAATTCATAAGAAGAAGAAAAATGTGGCCCCTTTTTTGTGGCGGTTTTCTAAGGGACAAGCCCTTAGAGTGTACAATCATGAAGGTAGCTATTGAATAACATTTCTGGTAATGTGTTGCAATGCACAAAATACAAGAACCACATAGTTTGAGAAGTAGCCCTCACAAATAAAATTTTGATTTTGACCCTGCAGTTCTTGTTGCATTAAACGATATATTTGCAGGGGTTGAGAATATGTTTCTTCTGAAATAAATGTCTTTACTGCCCTGTCATATTGGGATGAATTTGCTTGTCATAGAAAAATACAAGGAAGCCATCTACATATCATCTCCCAACTAAAACAAATCGTCGCTGTTTTCACGAAGTGACGGTAGTGAAAAAAAATTGCATTCACTTTGCGTTACGATTTTCCTCACTACCGTCACTTCGTGAAAACAAGGACGAAATGGCGGGATTTATTTGCAAAGGGATGACATATTCGGTATACTGAGCTGTGAAAAGAAAAGAGACATACAGTTAAAAGGCAAAATAACAAATATCATTATACAGTACAGAGAATACTTTCCTAGATAATGCAGAAGATAATCTGTATATATTTGATTTCTAATGAAGAAAAAAAAAGCTCTTAAAAAAACTAAACACGCTACATTCTAAATTTCACACATAGAAATGCAACAGAGAATAGATTTTTTTTTTTTTTTTTTTTTTTTTGGGGGGGGGGGCGGATTTGAGTTTTGTTGATGAAATCATATAAACATGTTTACTAAAATGAAATATGAGTCTCCTACTGTACAAAGTAAAATATAAAATGTAAATGTAGTTTCTAATGGATAGTATTTTAAACAGTGAAAGAACAATGTGAATGTTTTCATATCAACTATAGGTAAGAATCTACAGTAACATGTGATGTGATGGAGTCAAATTCCAATATTCATCTGTTAAATATGAAAAAGGTAAAGATGTTTTCAGAAATGAACAAGTAAGAATATATATGCTCATTACTTTTGATGCGTAGCATATTAGTAGTAGTAGTTGTTGTTGTTGTTGTTGTTGCTGCTGCTGTTATTGCTGCTGCTGTTGTTGTTGTTGATGTTGATGTTGTTATTATTTGATAAGAGTATGACCTACCATGGAAATGATGGGGTATAACCATGGAGATATATATCTCCATGGTATAACCTGGTGATGAACATCTCATCATCAGAGGAAAACAAAGGGTTGCCCTTTGTTCTAAAAATTCCCTTTATTTTTTCCAGCATTATTGAACACTGAACATGAAAAATCAAGCTGCAGTGACATAATGCGATTAAATTCCTGATGTTGAGTATTCACACTAACGAACAGGGGGGGGGGGGGGGGAGGGGGGGGGGGAATTCAGTCTGAGTTCAATCCGTTCATTATGAAATATTCTGTGTGTGTATGAAATTAAGAATATGAGTATTGGAGTGAGTAGATGGGAGGGGGGGGGGGGGGGGGGGAGCTATATTACGTAGCCTTTACTTCCGAAGAGCAGTGGAGACACAATGACTATGATTTTTTTTGAGAGAGGAATAATGCATGAGCCCATTCATTTGAACCAAGGTAGTCATTAAAAACTAATCACTGGGTCCCTTCAAAGAGAAACAAATATTTGCCCCGGCGACTTCCATCATGTCCTCTGGATGAAGCAGTGGGCACAGGGGATGATCAGAACCCTAGAAAACATGCTTGACTATGATAGATAACCCAATAAAAGCGTTGGGTATTATCTTGGTACAGAGCTCATTCGTTATGCGATAATGAGGGGTCGCTATGGAAACTTATCTGATTGCCAGACTTGTTAGCTGTTTGATGAAGGAATTGATGTTTGTTCAGTTTTAGCTGCATCAATCAATGGAAAGGAATTGCATTTTGTTTTTCTCAAATTTTTGTGTTGCTTTTAAAGGGTTTATGCTAGAAATAATTGTAAAGTAGTTCCTTTAGGTGAATGAATAACATTGATTTTACAAAAAATAAGAATGTTCCAATATCCACATATATTCTTTATTCTCATCATATTTTATGCTTTCAAAAAACAGATGAGGAGACGGGAGTAACAAAGAGAGAAAAGGATTACATTTTAAAGAAATAGGAAGATCGAGGGCAAGAGAAAGACTAAAAGAAAAAAGAGAAAGAGAAAGCGACCGAATCACAGACAGAAAGACTGAGGCATACAATTTGAGCCGGGGAGGAGGAGGGGTATAGGGAAAGATGGAAGATAAGAAAGTTGTGGAGCCTGATCCTCTTTAATTGAAAGCGAAGGACTCCATGAAGAATTATGTGGCTTTTTGGCTTCACTGAGTTAGTGAATTGATGCTCTTGATCTGGGCTCATTTTTGCCAAATTAAATTCTAGTCCTATAATTATTTAGAAGTAATTATGAAAAACTGATCTAAGGATATTGCTGCTTAATGACATCTTCCATTTTTCAAAAGCCACATTTAATTGGTTTTCTGTGTCCGAGCCCATAGCTACGTTGATAAATAACCTAATGTGAAGGATGAAATGTATATATATATGCATGTTATTTTGAAATATTACTGTGGAAGTGTATTTATATACAACTTACGCAAGCTCACCCTATATTCAGATACTATCATACTCAGAGGTCTTTTCTTGGGGGTGGGGGAGGGGGGAGGGGATTCGTTGGTCAATTTGTGTAGAATGATTATATTGTACAGGTACGTAGGCTTCTTTCAATATAGCAGCATTAAAGTGTACTTGCATGTTATATGATAATTTTTGAGAAAACATATGTGGTTTTGCAGATTTTCATTTTTTCTTCATATTTTTAGCTTTGAATTAGAAAAATATGCCTTATATAAAAAAGCTACCAAAAGTACATGTGCTTGAAGGAGGAAAAAAAATTGATGACAGAATACTTGTGAAATGTTTTTTCTCCTGCATTTTCTAGTTTTAAACCTATTTGTTTGAAATGTATGTATAGAGACATAGGAAAGAGATTAAAGAGTGGTTTTTGCTCATGTATAAAAGAAATGCTGATTAAAAAATGTTCTTTTCAATTATTACACGAAAATGAGAAAGTATAACATCAACATTTTTGTTTGCTCAATACACTGTAATAAGATGTAGTGTATATATCAAAGCAGCCATTCAGCAATATTGAGAAAACTAATGTACAACTTTTTCATTGAATAAAAGAGAGAAATATATTCAAATTTGTTTTTTTAATGCCAAGAAGTGAAGCAAATTAGATTACTTACATGCAAGTGTCAGAGTAGCTATGCATAGTAGCAGACAGATGGGACTGAAAGAGTTCATTTTTGGTTGTTGTGATAGTCAATCATCCAATAAATAAGTCAAGGTGTTTGGACACTTCTGTCTATCTCTGGCTGTGGCTCTCTCAGGGTTTGTCCCCTCTTTGGCAGTAGAAAGCTCCTCAGCTGTATTAAAACCTGTAAGAAAATAGAGGAATTTGAGTTAATGATAATAAATGCTAAATATAAATTGTTTTATCAATCATGTTGCTTTCTATTATACCACATACTCCTGAAAGACAAATAGCGAAGTGGGAAGCTGGTTCATGTAGACAAGCACAGTACTTGATTCAACCTATGAATATGCTTTTTGTTTTTGTTTTCTAGTTTTATTTTGTTTCGCTTGACTCTATTTAAAAATTAAAAAAAGTCTGAGCTAATAAATGGTAAAACTCAAGTACTGGTAAAGCTTTTTTGACTAAATGGACACAAATACTATAAGTCTGCTGTCTGCAACAATATGAAATTCAATAAATTATAGTTTAACAAGAGTAAAAATCAGAAAAAGGAGTAAGGAATATAGAGCAAAAATTAGAGAATGATAAATTGAACCTGTAAAGATGAAAAAGTAAGGCAGAGAAACCAAAAAGAAACCTAAGTAGATAGGAAAACAGTAATCAAGATGGCCTTAAACAAATTTTCTACCAGCTTTGGAAGCCCTCCCTGGTGACTGTTTTCACATTTAGGGACAGAGGAAGGGGGGATGATACAAACTCCAGGATTGAAGGGTATTACTGAGATGGAATTGGGAGCCCAGCGGAGTAATCCTACCGCACCTCGCTACGCTGATTGATTCTGATCACATGACTCATAAAGAAAACATTCAAGATGCGCCACATCCCTCAATTGTCCTGGTCTACTTTAATAGACCTTGGCTCTCACTCCTGCTCCTCCTCCTCATCCACACACTATAAAGCATGCACCCAGACAAAGGAATTACACCTCCCTCCAAGACTAAATTCACAGCATCCTCTATAGGCCTGTCTTCACTAGCTCGAGATTGCCAAATATCCCACTATTTGAACTATCCAGGTCTTCATCAGCCCGAAGTTGCAATTAGCGGGATATTTGGTCGGGATTGTCATCCCAAGATATCTTGGGATATTTTGCAAAATATTCCACTATTTGGCAAAATATCAAGCTATTTGTCTGGTGTGTCTTCACAAGACCGAAGACTCGCACTATGCGCGAACACTGAGCAAAATATCTCGAGCTAATTTCTCAAGGTCGAGTTTCAAGTTTCGAGGTCGCACCTCGAGCTGATGAAGACGCGATTTATATCTTCAGGATTATTTCCCAAATCAGAAATAGCGGGCTATTTGGCAATCTCTAGATGATGAAGAAGCGCCTTATGCGAAATAAGCCATGATTTATCACCGAGCAACATTCTATAAAAGCTCTCTTGATTGTCTACCCTCACATTTCTTGTATCAGACTCTATCATCAGTATTGCTATGATAGGAGTTCCTTTATTTCTTTTGTTTGACAAATGTCGTGGATGTTTCAGCCATTAGTGGGATGATTTAGAAGCCATTTGCCTCCGATCATCTCCAAGACGCGGTTGACTCATCGTAATTACATGATTTATTCACAACACAATGTCATCCTCATGGTATCCTTCTCTGCATGTTACTGAGAACATAGATGACATAAATGTTCATGCAAGCAAGATCATACTCTTTAGCAGACTGACTATTGATTTTGAGGTAAGACAATGTCAAATTACAGGAGATAATGAATCAGTTCTCAGATGAGAAATGCATCCACCATCCTAGACAGTGAAATTATTGGTTTATAGGTGGAGTGGAGTTGTGGAGAAGACATGCTAAAGAATGCTTACACATATCAAGATTGGGCATTCAGTATCTAAATACTAAACACATTACAATAGGTGTTTTTTAAAATGTTATCCAAACAACCAAGCTCACATAATGAGGTGGAATGTAAATATAAAATAATTATAATGATAATGATGCTAAATTTCAAAATGGATATCCGTTTGTTAATTATTTTTTTTCATTTAAGGAAGAAAATGTTTGTATCGTAAATGCACAATTTGTTTTCACCTCCACAAAATTATTTAAGATACTCATTTACAAAATCACTTAAAGATTATACATTAAAGAACATATTCACAGTCACACATTTTTTTCTTTTTTCTAAAGGGCATTATAAAAGTTCCATCCTATTAACTTGGCCTCATTCCAGAGTTGTTCCATCATTCCTGATTGGAGCCATAGGGGAATACGGGACAGTCTCACTGGATTACGAGTGCAACTAGAGCATGACTAGTAATCTACATAAGCTACTCTACAAGACCAAAACAGATCAACATCATGCATGTTTGTGCACTTTGGAAAGGGTATGAACTAGTAGCTGTGATCTGTATGGAGGAGAGCATCAATAATAAATAATTTGACTTTTGCATAAAAGATATACCTGATATTTATACATCTTGCAAACTGTGCCTCCTTTTTTAGTTGCGTTTTGGTCTTTTCTATAAATGGGCATTCTTAAAAGGACCACGAGAGTGTCCACCAACACATATCTGGCTGAATTTTATATAAAAACTTAAATCCACTGCTTTCATATTCAAATTGTAATACTTCATAGCAATTCTAAAATGACTAAAGAGCTATTTTGTCCATAATTTATTAATTTAAGAATTACAACAAATAGTGATATTGATTTTATTCTGAAATAAATTCTGTCAACAGCTGCTTTGTTGCCATCTATTCCAAGCTACTTCTATGATCATGTAGGGATTGAATAAATGAACTTGAGGCTTTTCAAATGCATATGAAACTCATGTTTCTCCTGACTGTTTCGTGCTTTAGAAAAAGATATGGATATGGTAACAATTGCACATAAAAGATGAACAAGTATGCTTTATGAAATTCTGAAATGGGATATTTTCCTGCATTAGAATGTAATGGAAGCCATCACTAATATAGACATGTCCAGTATCTGTCATATGAAGTGGCTTCCAGCAAAGTTTCTATTCTAAACCAATTTAGCAATTTGTGGCCTGAAACAATAGAATCAGTCTCTTTATCTTTTCTACTCTCCTCCGTCCCTTGCTTTTAACTCTCGATCTGAGATGGAAAGCACGCTTCACATCTCCATGAAATTGACATTTCAATTACTCAAGATATGTGCATCAAACTTGACAACAGGCTTGGTGGAATATCTATAGTACTCTCAGATAGAGCTCTATATACCAGGTGTCACAGCAAAATAAAGAGTTGGTAAAAAAAAAATAATAATACTACAGACAACCTTTCCCCCTTGTATCTTTATTGTTTCAATATAGTACAATAGTATCATCTCATGTCAAATTCAAGTCAGTGGAACAAGGAAAATAGGGGAAGTGTAGCATTTGGAGTGTCTACATGTAAATATAATAAACCTTGATCACCATTATTAGTTTGCATTAAAATATAATTAAAAAATTGACAAGAATATGACCCGAGAACTTGTGAACCAAATTCTGTCGATTTTAGTAGAAACATTGTCTTCCATGCTGAACTACGGCGATTACTAATTCAGCCTACACTAAGCAAACCAATGCATGTGAACATTTAAGGTAATAACTGATTCATTGCAGTGAATCACTACAAACAATGGACCATTTGGTTTCACGATCTTAATATTTTGTTATACACTATCTAATGAAGATAGCAACATACTATACAGGTGAACACATCAACAGATTATAAGTTGATGTCCTACTAATGCACAATGGATTACAATTTGTTTTCTTCATGCAGATGATTCTGACATATCACAATATATACTGGTATATGATTTTCTCAATAACATCTTTAAAACATAAAATGGTTGCTGACTGCCATGAAGTTTAATGAAAATAACAATTCAGTTTACTACAATTATAATATCAACATAATTAGCTCATCCCAGAGCCTCAACCATAAATTGGAATTCTACCCTGTAGTCAAAATTACTTTTTAAATAACTATAATGGTGTACAGGTCTAGACTTTATCAATGTGATTGTCTCACTCACAGAAATACAGCATGGTTTGCCGTTGTACAATTTATTATTCATGCAATATAGGCTGGTGTATATATGGTGATAGAGGGGAGTGTGAAGGCAAAGAAAAGTACGATGAACCTAATATAGTTGTGGCGGCCTGATACTGAAAATGCGTACAATCATTTTAAATTGGACAGATAACCGGCACAGTGCTCTACACAGCACTCTCCGTTAATATTTGATGTTTGCCCTTTTGATACGACCCTGTGCAGAATGGAATTGGGTTTGGTGGATTCTGAGATGCAGAAGGGTGTAGAATGCGTTGATTTTGTTCAGAATTAACACCCTTCTGGCTGTAAACAGTAATAATATGAAAGTAGGAGGGGCCAGGGATTTCCTTCTGGACTACAGCATGAAATTGAGAGGAGATGCTGGTTTGAAAGGCAATCCCATTTACAACTTATTTGAGGATTGGTACCTCCCTTTCGGAAAAATTCTGAATGATTTACAGAATCATTTTGAACGAGGAAATCAAATTGAGAGAATAGCGTGAAGAAAGGCAGAAAAACAATAACTAAAAAAGACAAAGAGTATGAAAAAAATAGGGAAGGTGGGAATAAAAGTCAGAGAAAAAGAGAGAGGCAGAGAGAGAGGGAGAGAGAGAGGGGACAGTGTATGAGAAAGTAAAATAGGGGGAAATATTAATACAGAGGGGAAAGAGTGAGCGTAGAGAGGAAGATATGTGGCAGGGAAAATTAGAAAGTAGTCTTCATACATGTAGGACTGAGCTGCCTGTGACCTATACAGTTAAAGGTAGGCGTTACTACTGCAGCTAGAAGGGATTAGATCACACAGCGAGCCAGCGAGGTCATTGTGACAGGTGGCTATCTCATTAACTCAGCTCTCATTTAACATAAGAAAAAGAGGATCATGGGGGACCAACAGGCACCGATTTGGGAAGTTTTCTATATAGAGGGAGCAAGTAGCTACAAGTAGGACAGTGTGCCTTTAAAAGTTTAAAAAGTCAGAATGCTAGAGTTCATTTTCACCCTTACCCAATTAACAAATCGGGCTGCTACGCTAATTATACATAGGAATTCAAAGCACGCAGACGCTGAGTAATGGGTTCCCCTGCAATTTTCTTCTAAAGCTAAGACATTACACGCCACAAATCAGTCATCAATTGTAATACAATACACAACAAGTTCATTAATGACAGTTACGGCCAATTTGTCATGAGCACAATGAATAGGCCGTGATTGCTGGAGAAAGGAATTTGCTCAATTATTCTGCCATACATATTTCTGAGTGGATGGGTCTATGAGTGAGGTTGTAATACGTATGGAAGTACGATCAAGTTGGTAATGATGTGTTTGGTGAAATGAGATGTGATTGATTCAATGATGTTGTAGGGTTTGGAAATGGCCATGTCTGCTTGGATGGCGATGACCGCAGACAGATGGAGCTCGGAGAGGGGGGATGGGTCATTTCAGGATAGAGTATTAAATAAAATGGGTTAACAAATATTCAAGAAGAGATAGAGTATAATAAAAAAGATACACAAACAGAGAAAGAGAGAGAGAGAGATGTAGAGATGTAGAGATAGAGAGTCAAAGTGAGAGAATGAGCATGAGAAAGAGGGATAATAGGACACCCCTCCCCCCAAAAAAAAATATAAAAAAATAGAAGGGATGTGAAGGAAACTTGATGAATTAAATTGTAATAGAAAAGTAGAAAAAGGGGTATTTTTTACATGCAGCTCCCATTCAAAATAGATATGGATGGAATCAAACGTGGCATTTTCTTTGGGGGGAGGGGGAGGGATGGTGTATATTTGTATTTCTTAAACAAATCAAACACAATGGGGTTTCGAAAAGGGATGACTTCCAGAACTATGGTATCTGACCTATAAAATTATTTATGTAAATTTTACTGTAATATTGACAATACATTGGGAAGTAACACAGACTTTTGCATCAGATAGCAAAGCAAACACTGTCTGCTGAAAGCTGCACAAAGGGTGTGAAATCATATAATTTTAAAAGACTTAACGCCCTTCTGGCTCTGATGAGAGAATACAACGCACATCGCCACAAAGTCTCAAGGTCAGATGTATGGAAGGAAAGATAATCCATTCCTCATCCATTATTTCAACAACAAACAACACCGCCCACACGAGCTTGAGCTGTTTAGCATATGAGATGACATCATAAATGGTTTTTCAGGGACCAGCATATCGGCGGCGTCCTACATTTCCCTTTACAATCTACCCGGATTCAACGATACCGGTGCTCACAATATTATCTCAGCCATATTCGGTGATTACAAGGCGTCCAAGGGCACACCTTTTATTCTAATCACGTTCGGTTCCAAGCAAATACAATGAGGGGAAAAAATATCGAAGGAGAAAGTTTCTTTGGCACGGGCCTGCACGTGTCAACATCCTGGGTTCGACTTAATACAGGAAGCTATAGTAAAGCCACAATGACATTGAATCCAGAAAAGTGATATACCATACATCCGAACGGCTATTTAATACAGTACCTGCCTGGTATTGGTATTTGGTAACCAATCAAAAGTGGTAAAACATAGTGATACAAGGAACTGAAAATAATACAAAATTTGGGATCACTTGTAACATGAAATCTGTTTTTCCTAAAATAAAAAAAGTGTATAGGTGGAGCTTATCGAGGATGGTGTTAGAAGATCAAAATATAAAGGAAACTTTCTGGAGTCCTTCAATCTATCTCACTGTTCTAACAAGCTATAATTTGCCATTTGATTTTTATTCAAGCTTCTTTATGTCAAGAAAGCAGGCATTATTCACATTATTTCCAAAAAGCATCAATATAACCTCAAACTGACTGAGTTGAAGAATTATCCCTTCACATGTTGTACAAAGCAAATCATGGTGCTTTGAAATGACATGCGACATGGAAATGGAATTGGGATATGTGGGTAGATTCCTTCCGAAGAATGGTTGCCATGACAACTAACACATATTGTGTTGTTGACTGAACGGAAAAGGTTTGGGATGTTGTGCTCTAGAAAATTACCAAGAGGAAACCACAAGCATTCATCATTCAGACTGGGTATGTTTTCATTATCAAAAAGTACATTAGAAAAAGAAAACAAAAAAGGTCAGCTCAGTGTTTTTTAAATTTTTTTTGTTGGATTTGTAAAATTAAAGAGGATTTGATCAGAACCAAACAATATCAATGTTGAGAAATCTACAAGGGTGCAGTATATCATTGGAAGAAAACTCTCTTTATTCTCAATGTATCGTGTCTCCAACAGTAAATGATATGAGATTATGGGATTCAAATAATTTCTCATGCTCTGCAAGTCATTTTGTCCAGATATCACATAAAATATTGGCATAAGGTATAAAAGTGACAAATGAGAACTGATAAATATGACATTAAGTTTTAAAAGTGCAAAAAGGTTATTGATATCATCATATTACTGGCAGGATTGAGAAACACATACAGATTTAGCAATGTTAAGATGAGCATGAAACAAGCATGCTTCTTAGTAGGTCCATGCCTGGAGTAACTGGCAGTCTCCTTTGGGAACTGCTAGATGACATGGCAAGCAAGGAAGAAGGCACATTCTGTAAACAAGCTGTCAAATGCCTAACAGATGAATGCATAAACAATTGAAAATGTCATGGGGTTTCACACAATTTTGATGGGTTGTTTAAAATGAGAGAGAGAGAGAAGAGATGTTTACAAACACTAATGGAGAGTTGATAGAAATCAGAAAAGGAAAAGCTATACCAAAGTAATTATTGACCAAGCATGGGAATTGTGATTAAACATGTGAGAGGATATAAATAGGTATAATCATCCAAGAAGGAAGTCAAAAGATATGCGTTAACAGACATAATTATTCAAAGGTAGGTACAATGAGACTACTAATAAAGAGATCCTCAACAATAATAAACAAAAGAGCACAACTGACAAAATTGGTTTCAAGAATTCCATTCACAGGTAAGGACCTCACTTCAGTCAGTGTGAAGATGAATATGGCCTGCACTTTTGATTCCATGTCATACACAGCAGGCAAGTAATGACATGGTCTCCTTGAAAGACATGCTTAACACATGAAAACATACTGGGGCAAAGTATGTATATGGTTACCCCCCTACAAAGAGGCATGGATGGGACTAGGGGAGAGAAACACATACTCATGAAGCTGTGTAAATATATCTCCTACAAATAGCATGTAAAGTACAAGCAATGGGGTTGAGAGAGAGAAAGGGATCACCACAAAAACATTTCCCTCTAATTGGCACCGTGCAGCGCCAGGACCTAGCCCCACAATGAGGTATTCTATGTCACCTCTTGCACCTCCTCCTCTTTCGCCATCCCATACCCCAAGACCGGAAAGATGTTTTCTTTCTTCCCCGCATCCATTGCACTCACACTCTTGGGCTATTTGAGAGGTGAGGTCATCTCGGGTTGCTCATTGGATGATCCTTCTTGCACATCACTTCAATTAGGAGAAAGAGAGGGAGGTGGAGAAAGGAGGTGGAGAAAGGGGGCGGAGAGGGAGGGAAGGAAGGAAGGAGAGAGGGAGAGAGAGACGCAGCATGAAGATGCAGGACCGAAGAGTAAAGAGAAAAAGACAATTTTACAGGAAACTCACAATTCAGACAGAGAGCACGAGGGAAAGAGAAAGAAGAGGAAGAGGGAGAGTGAAGAGGAGAGAAGAGAGAGAGAGAGACAAACATAGAGAAAGAGAGAGACAGACAGACATACACAGTCAGACAGACATAGATGCACAGAGAGAGAGAGAGAGAAAGAGATGGCCTTTCTCATGACGGACTGTTTGTATTAGAGTCTGCGTGTTGATTGGAATAAACATCAGATGATAAGATAACGTTTGCTGGTGTGGTATGATACTACTGGTATCAATTATGAAAATATTATGAGAGATAACTGTGATGATAGTGGTACATTGAGTCACCATGGTTCCTATCATTGAGATGAGTACATTGTATAACATTATGTTATATTTCAACTGCTCATACACCTACTCAAACAATCTTGTTATCATGAATACACTGCTATCATATAATAAGTCAACATCAGACCAAGATAGCACTTGCTTTTAAACATAATTTGTCATTAAGAACATTAATGCTCTTCCAAGTGTATGTACAGTGTAGATATGCAAAATATCATCACTTCATTGCTATTTATATGCTTCAATGAAGACATTACAAATAAACTGAGTGTCCCTTTTACACATTTTGTACGTGTTTTAGAAAATGACTAATTCTGACTCACAAATCTATAGCATCAATGACAGTGGGACATCTCAACTATACGAAGGACACACCATTCTCTATTCTCATTCTCTCTCTATCCCTCTCTCTTTCTTTCTCTCTCTCTCTCTAAATCTCTCTCTATCTCTCTCTCTCTCTCTCCATCTCTCTCTCTGTCTCTCTCTGCCTCTCCATCTCTGTCTTTCCCTCTCTGTCTTTCCATCTCTGTCTTTCCTTCTCTGCCTTCCTCTCTGTCTCTGTCTCTCATCATTCCTCCCTCACTTCCCTCTTTAATATCTTTCTCAAGAATACATTCAATGGAACAGACATGCTTGGGGTACAGCAGAGTACAGCAGAATAACAACATGATGTATATAACTGCATGTACTTATCAATGGGTTGTGATCGGTAGTGAGTGTGCCTATACTACATCTAAAGTATCAGATGGAGAATCTTACGACCTCAGTGAGAGATGGATGGATGGAGGTCTGCGTTAAGTAGACTATAAGAAAGGCATCTTCCAATGTCTACCAGATGTCTGTGGTATCTATGTCTGAATGAGGAGGACACAATTGTTAATCTTCCCCTTGACACGAATCAACCCTCTTGGGCTTGCTTCAAACTCTGAAATGACAAGCAACCATGATCATTCAAGTTGGATGCCAGGCCCTGCCATGCCTCTTTCCATCCTGGACGTGGCATGCATCTTCCATAGTCATCATCAGTTTCATCATCATAACCATAAACATCATCATCGTCATCACAAAGAGTGATTAGATCATGGCTATTAAGAGCAGAACTTGTATCATTACCATTATCATTCCGTCATCTTCTTTTGTTGGATTGACACGATTGCACCTATCGTTAAAAAAATCAAGTCAAGTGAAATTTTAATTACCTTTTGTATGTCCCATCGAAATCATGTTTAGATTACGTAATACGTCATGTTCACACGATTCAATAGGTGACGCACAGGGCTATTGAATTTGACTTTGGTTGATTTTTCGAAAGTAGTTGCGATCGTGTTATTCTAACTCTTACTAAATGATATGCTCAGGACTTGTAGATATGTAGTGATCAGACCATTAGAAGAACAAAATACATAATCATTAATTCAATTTCATTATGTTCTTTGCACAATAACAGATTTATGTCATTTTTTACGAAATTTCCATTTGGTATTGAACAAACTTTGTTCATCTAATCTTTCACAAAAATAATGGCAGCTTTAATCCTTTTAATGTCTTATTCTTCCCCTTATTATATAGATCTCTCTATGCCATGAATCAATCATATTTGTTCTCCTATATCTCCTTCCCTTGCTTCATTTCCATTTTGCCTTTTGTCTCATTTCCGCTGCATCCATAAATCAAGCTCTTTTACATGATCAAACTTGCTCTCTAATGGTTCTCTCATGTCTTCCAGGATTCCATCTGCTTGACTGGAGGCAATAAAATGTAAACATTTATGTCCCCATGTCTCTTACCGATCCATCCGCCATGAATATATTCATTACTTCTACATCCAGGAAAAAAATCATAAGGGCAATGTCATCCAGGACATTGGGACATTTCTAGATGAAAAATAGTTGTGTGGTAATAAAATGTATATTGTGGTACCATAAAGGAACTTCAATCATTATTATGTCATATTGAGTGATCTTTGATTTTTTTTTTTAGATGGTCAAAATATAGAGTAAATATGTTGTATGGGAGATATTTCATAGAATCTTACATAATCTTACAATTATCCTCCATGGACATAATAAAGAAATGAAATGAAATGAAATGAGATGAAATAAGATGAGGCCTCTATTGAATTCTGTGCACCTGTCTTCATTACCAGTATGTTATGTTTAATTTAAGATACCACCAGATTAATTCCCTCCTCTCAAACAAAGTGCCTCATTGCTAGATTGAATTGATTAACTTCCACATTATTAGTGTGAGTAATCAAATTGTATTCCATCAATCAAATCATCCTCTTGAGATTGATGAATTTCTCTTTGTTTACGAATAATTAAAATATGTTTTTGATTTATCAGCAATCGTTCAGCTATTTCTTATCGCTTTTAATGATTAAATTTGATTACTTGCTACATATTTCTATTTTTGAACATTCACGTTCTTTAGATTTCACCTGTTCTGTATAAACAAGAATGGCATATCATCACCTTTGTATTTTTCTGTTCTTCTATATATATACCTCGGGTACTGAGTCTGTAGCTCCTTTCTATACAAGCTCATTGTCACAGCCACACCGTTCTTCATCAATCACCTGTCTTCTCTCTAACCACTGTTCCTCTCTACATCCATTACATCTCCCTTGCCTCATCCTCTCATTCTCCTGCCCCATCTCTCTCTCTCCTTTACATTCCCTCTCCCTCTTCCCCCACATCCCCTGGTCGGCCATTAATCTAATGTAGTGGGGAAAACCATGCAATATGAATCTAATAAGCATCGTCTCGGCTCTCACATGCTTTTCCCTGGAAATGTTTGTGCGCATGTTACGTCTGGCGCTCCTCATCCGCACACAGAAATACCAATACGTCTGTGCGCCGTATATATCCAATCAATACAGGAAAGATGCCTTATTTGCTGCAAGCTAAACTTGATGGGATAAAAGAGGCCCATGCATTAGAGGGTGAATAAAAAGATGCATTCTTCTCCATTCTCCATACAAAATTAATACTTTATGGTATTCTGAAATGGAATATTCTGAAATCAAATACCGTACTAAATAACAGATTTTGCATGCAAATGTGACTCTGTAACCCAGGTTCCCTTTACCCTTTCCCCAAATTTTTATCACACACAGTGCCACAAACGAGCCAATGATGTACTAATATGCTCATTACCATTTTCCATTAGCATTTAGATACACACGCGTGTATTCTATATCAATGCCACAAGTTTCGTAGAAATAAAACCTACAGCCACCCTTTTCTAATTAAAATAATATGCAGCACGGATCCAATATGAATTAATTCAATTCCAGGGAAGGTTCGGCCATGGCATTTCCAATGACTTCATGGGATCCAATTGTTAATCGATCAATAAAAATTGAATAGAAGAAACCATAGCTATTGCCATAATAGAGTACAAGGTGATTCTGTAAGCAAACTAGTCGTATTTACTGACTTTCCGTAAACTGTATTTGTTGCTTTCCAAATGTAATCATTTCATGTTTCCTTGTATAAATAATGTCCATTAACAATAGGTAATATCCCTTGCCAATGCGTACAGACTGCTGCTAGTGAAAGCACTATTGATCCTAATGGAACTTGATCACTTTGAAGAAGGAAAATTTAATTTGTTTATGATTTTAATCAGATTTATAAATTCATGATTCATGCTTGGACGTAAAAGGCTATGATTTTTGTAAGCAATGGCCACCCCCCCCCCTTTACTAAATCTTTGAAAAAGTTTTTATTCACAATTTAGTTGCAACCTCAATGTATACTTGCGCCTCAGTACAGCTTTCTAGCTCTCTCCCTCTTTCTCTCTCCCCCGTTAAATGTTATCACATCATGAATGTTTGTTAGCCTCTCTAACTCAGCGACACCCCTCCCCCTCCCCCTCTCACCGCTGCAGGTCCACATGACTAATGTTGTACCCTTAACATGTTCCTCCAAGCATACAGAATGTGAAGTGGGTTGCATTATTGATAGTCAACCGCACCCTGTAGGCTTTCTCCCTTCTCTCTGTACATAATCACCTTGACATTATTCGTCCATGCTCTGTTCACACTTCAACACTTAATCCCATTAGATAGATCATCTTAATGTTTCACCTTCACGCTCATGTCAAGGGTATGACTAACGCAGCCCTTCTGTATAAGCTTAAATGACTTAATCCACTTCTTTTTGGTATTTAGCTTGGGCATGGATATAAGCTTACCGCTGTAATGAATACCATCCCACATACTTAAACCCTAAAATTCTTAAAAGTTTAATGTTAAGCACATGTTCACACTTTGATCTTCTACGTAAACCGTATGAAGCTTTGAATATTATATATAATCCCCATATCTGATTGAAACAGGAAAGTTTTTCTCATCAGTAGAGAAATCATATTTAAAGCCTGTCAAATCATTAAAAAAAATACTGAAGACAATAATATTCTTGGATGGACTTATCCTCATGGTTCTGGAGTGAGAAATCTAATATGGAATGACTAATTGGATATATGAGCATGGTATTCATTAATACTTAGTTTACAAGTATGAACATGAAATTGGATGAGCAGAGCAGTCATGATGTTAAGAGAGTTAGTGATGATGATTAAGAGGAGGAGGCCCATTCTTGGGATGATATTTGGATGATGATGTTGAAAGTCAAGGAGAAGAGTGAGATGTAATGCGAGGGTGTGGTCAAATGATGAGTTTACATCTTCTTCTTCTAAACCGGAGAGTAGGAGCTAGAGGAGGTCTGATGATCTAATCAATACATCGTCATGATAATCCTTGTCATAACTAACTTGGTATTTGATGTCAATCTGGTCTGTCATTATTGATCATTGCATTTATATTACAAGATCTTTGAATATCAATCTCAACATCATCATTGTTCTCATTATCATCATCACCGTCGTCATCATCACCATCATCATCGTCGTCGTCTTCTTCGTCGTCGTCGTCATCATCATCATCATCATCATCATCATCCTCATCATCATCATTCTCAACTTTATCAACACTATCACTTCATCATTTCCATCATAATGACTACACCATACTAACTCCCTACTCTACACAATCTAAACTTAAATATCATCAGTACTATCTTATAAAGTAAATCAAGTTATAGCTTTGATAACTTCAATTAATGTATTCTTCCTTCAGATACCTATACCCTGCAGTAGCACTCAGTCAAAGATGAAAACTTCTTTAAATGTCAAAATAACAAACAATGTTATGATTGATGACTTTCTCACATAGGCCTAAATATGAATGGCCTCACAGACTGTCATCAACCATCTTACTAACGGCCAAGTAAGCCCCAATTATTAAACTAACAATTTCACGGCAGACTAAACAAGCCCATCCCAATCCCCAAACCTCTTCATCGATATCAAATGTAGTAGCACCAATTTTAACAAGAAACAAATATGAGACATGGAATGCATCATTAACTTGAGCAAAGCTTTAAACCAAATATCATAATAAAATTATTCCATCAAAGGAACAAAAGAAATAGCCTAACTTCATAGTTCAATCATTGACAGAAGTATGAAAAACCATCAACATGGTAAAATACCCCAACAAAAAACATAAATTGAACCAGCTTATTTGTTCATATGTCAGTACAAGAGAGTTGATTTGCTTGAAATTTGAATGCAATGTTTGATTAAGTTTTCAAATACTTTTGGTTTATAATGGCCTATGACCAAATGAAAAGCCTTTAAAAATGCAAATCCCAGTGATTATACCCTTTCATTCCATGATTCTTTACTCCTATGTAAACAGAAGCATTCAATTCAGCATGCACAATTTACACTCTATGAAATATGAATAATGATTTAAATAAATACCTTAGAAGTTGATTTGCAAACATTTCCTTCTTTGGTTTCTCTTCATTCAAAGTCATACCAATATTGTAAGACCAAACAGTTTGAAAGCTGACACTATTGACCAAGAGGGTATACATAAGTTTATTGATCTATACCTTAAATAAATATACAGACTGCCTTGTCGAGGGATCATACTAAAGTCAGCTAATTCAATATGGTTTTAACTACAAAATCAAACATAATAGAAGTATATTAAACTTATTCAAGTTGGTGAGAGAGTAAAAACTCTGTTCATATAATAATATCTATACATAGAAGGCTACATTTTTTTGTGTGGGAACGGCTACCTCATATAGAATGATGATTAATTCTTTTGTGAGAGAGTTTAAATAATTGTATAATCTTACTGCAGGACTAACCTCTCAATACATAGAACAATTAAATATTTTGAAAACTTACTTAAATAAAAACTCTAATGGGAACCATCAAAATAATAATAATAATAATTGGATTTATATAGCGCCTTTTCCAAAGGATGCTCTCTTAGGGTGCGTTTAATCGACACTTTTTCACCCTAGAATCACGGTTTCTAAAGACGTTTAGTTTAAAACGCAATGCGTTCAAGCGATTTTTTCGTCGGTCGTAAAAATAAACGTGTTTAAAAACACAAACATGAAACGCTGAAAAAGATGCGTTTTGTATCATGATTCTGCAGAATCACGGTCGCTAAAATTCGATTGAACGGACGGAGTTCTCAATCATGATTGTATGACGAAGCCTGTTCCGGTTTGGGAAAAACCGCGCGCCCGCTTTGCATGCAATTTGCGTTCATTATACCATCGTGGCCTGTTCCGTTATGTTATTCCTTGTTTTCCTTCTATCATTTTCTCTTTCTGTCTTTCCTTATGTTATTCTTTGTTTCTTCCTTCTATTCTTATGTTATTCTTTGTTTTTTTCCTTCTATCACCTTTTCTTATGTTATTCTTTGTTTTTATCATTCTATCATTTGCTCTTTCTGTCTTTCCTTATGTTATTCTTTGTTTCTTCCTTCTATACTTATGTTATTCTTTGTTTTTTCCTTCTATCACCTTTTCTTATGTAATTCTTTGTTTTAAGCATTCTATCAATTTCTCTTTCCGTCTTTCCTTATGTTATTCCTTGTTTCTTTCCTTCTATCAACTTCTCTTATGTTTTTCCTTGTTTTAATCTTCTTTCATTTTCTCTTTCTGTCTTTCCTTTTGTTATTCTTTGTTTCTTCCTTCTATTTTTATGTTATTCTTTGTTTTTTTCCTTCTATCACCTTCTCTTATGTTATTCTTTGTTTTTATATATCATTTTCTCTTTTGTTATTCTTTGTTTCTTCCTTCTATTCTTATGTTATTTTTTGTTTTTTCCTTCTATCACCTTTTCTTATGTAATTCTTTGTTTTAAGCATTCTATCACTTTCTCTTTCCGTCTTTCCTTGTGTTATTCCTTGTTTCTTCCTTCTATCAACTTCTCTTATGTTTTTCCTTGTTTTAATCTTCTTTCATTTTCTCTTTCTGTCTTTCCTTATGTTATTCTTTGTTTCTTCCTTCTATTCTTATGTTATTCCTTGTTTTTCCTTCTATCATTTTCTCTTTCTGTCTTTCCTTATGTTATTCTTTGTTTCTTCCTTCTATCACCTTCTCATTCTTTGTCTTATTATTGCGATCTATGCTCATGAAAACAGCAGTCGACAGACGGCCGTAAACAATTCCAGAAAGCGCGCGCCGAAGTTCCTGGATCAAACTGCGCAGTGTGATGCGCAGTGGCTGGGCTCGAAATGAGCTAGAATCAGCGTTGATGAAAAATCGCTTGAACGCTAACCGCAGTGACCTTGTTTTTTGTAACGGCGTTTTGGTTTGTGATTCATGTTTGTGATTCTAGCTTCGAAAATTCGATTGAACGCACCCTTAGACTTTCAACAATTTAAGAGGAATTCAAGGGAATATCACCCCCACAACATTGGAGGAATGTGATGGAGTTCTTCCTAAAAACTAATCATGAATTAATGATCAGCGTGTGAATTATCACACCGGTGGAATATATAACACCGTCTGAGCTGATTAATTTTCAATTAAGTCAAGACACCACATCAATCTTACCAATGCTATTATGAATCTATAATAGGGCTATTAACACGTTTGTAACGGCTAATCAATTATATTACTTACATTGGGGGTAGGATGTAAATTGAGATATAATGAGAAAAAGCAAAAGAAAGAAATTATTTAAGCGAGGCTTAATTTCTTTCTCAACTGGATTTTTAGTTTTGAGGCATGTACACCTCATTAACAGACATTTCTGATTTTAAGTTCAGCATACATGCTTTGCTAACAAAGAAATTATTCTACATTCTACCCACATAGAAGTGATGCTTTGGAAGTGAACATAACATTTGTACCATCATAGCTTTAATGGGGTGCCATGATACAATGAGGAAACTTGCATGTATACAAAACCCCATTCTCATCTTTGTTAAGTGCACTTTATATAAACATGTACACATCTTCATAAGATGGCTCTTAAGCAGAAATCTTAATTCTCATTTCCTTTAGAGTAGAGGTGGAAAGTACAGGATATTAATTCATCAACCAACAGAGTATTGCAGTTATCCCTTGGGAGACAGCTTATGGAGATTGGCCCCGCATCCTATTAGCATCTAGGTGTGGTTTGAGCATCATCACTACACTCAACGTAGGTATAGCACCAGATGAAGAAGTATACAAGGATGCTTGGATCTTCAGGTGTCTATTATAGAAGGCTTTCATATGGACAGACTGACTAACAAATAGATTCCCTATTCATGCAGATACAACACATCCAAACACACATACAGAAACATTTGGGGATGACTCATATGTTTATGCAGAGGTACGTTCATGAGCAAAAACACCCAGTAGCATTATCAAGGAACAGCGGCCACTGCTGTGAATGTGGCAGTGTGTATATGTATCGCAAGCAGGCATGAAAATGAAAAAAACAATATACACTACCTTCTTCGGTAACGAGGACCGAAACGTTCAACCCTCCAGATATTGTCACACAATCCAAGAGCAGTAGCTGCCGCCCAATGGCGGAGATACAAATATATGTAGTGATAGCAGTGAGATTCACAGAATAGAGATCAATAATATACAATTCCAGATAGAATCACAAAGATAACGTGAGGTTTCCTCTTCCAGCAGTACGTTAGAACCATATTTCCACAGGAGAGAGAGAGAGTGAGTAAGAGAGAGGGTTGATCGAGATGGAGACTAGGATGACACTACATGAATCCGCCAATGGTGGTAAAAGGAGAGAGAGGGATGTAATACCGCATCACCACCGCCCATGCATGCATACACGCAGGCACATCGCACTGCACCTGCACAATCTCCGTACACCCACACACAAACACACAGCTCGCATGTCTAAGCACACACACACACTCTCAATAAAAAATGCATGCGGACTGCATATATTTTCAGGAGTACCCCACATGCACACAGTAGACATATAGAACACTTGTTATATTTTTTTCGGGGGGGGGGGGGGGGGGGGGGGGGGGCTTATAGTTGCGTAGAGCCCAGTGGTGGAGAGACCTTTGAAATGAAATCCTATATTACACCGTCTCACTTTACTTAGAACTATAACATCATGATTGCTGTTTTGGTTATCCCCCTCTTTCTCCTGTCTCCCGAGGAGTTAAAATGTGTGATGTGAGCTTTGTGGGGGACATAAATAAATGTTTTGCATTTCTGTTTCATCTTATAACCATGGGGATGGCATTTATAGTATGAATACTGAATCCTGTTTAAGTGCATTTGGCTACCTGGTAGATGAAATGAATCTGACAATATAGTTTAGGCATCAGTATGGCTCTGTCCATTGCAAATGTCAATGACAATTTGAAGAATGATACATATTCTAAAACTGATATATCTAATTTGATTATATAAACCCCATTAACTTGACGATGGGTTTATTTTTTATTTTCCACATTTCACTATTACGACCATGAGGAGGCTTTCAGCACTCATGATTATTAATGTTTTCATGGACCAATTCAAAATAGGTCGAGGCGCGTAAGATGAAAAAAATGATCTCCATCAACATCATAAACACTACCAACCATACCACACCCAATTTGGTACTTTTGTGTCACCCCAAATATTATTATCACCAAAGTGACAGCAAAATTAATGGTCGTATATATTAGTAGCAGGCAGGCAGACGCTATCTCCTTCGCCCTGAGGGTATGTGTACTGTCATTGCCCATTGACATGGTGCAAGAGCTTGTAGAGAGGGGTATTGTACATAATCAAGCTCGTTAATAATTGTTTCTATTGTCCAGTCAATAGCCCAAACTATGATAGATGGATCGTTTTATGCATCGATAATCTACCTATTCAGCTTCCTGATTGTATTTATAGATAGGATGTACTGTGATTCAGTATTGCACATCGAATTTGGTACATTTCTCTTTATCTAAAAATCGTTCAACACTTAAATGTTTGGAATGGTATATAGAGCCAGTTCATTGCTTTGTGACGATTTAAATTCCCCTATAATCTAATCAAATTATAATGATATAGTTGGGAGAATTCAGGTATCGATCCGATTTTTATTATTAATAATCGTCTGTTTTCACTCTAACTTTCAGATTATCTTCAAATGTAAATCTAGCATTGAATTCACTACCTTAGCACATTTTCTCTCATCTGAACAATGTTAACAAGTCCCTTTAATACAATCTATGTGTGAAATAAAGAGTTTTTAACATAATTTGCAGATATTACATCGCAAGTTTTCAGTGAAGACTACCAAACACCCATGTAACTTGGTATTGAGTGTTTCCTTTAAACTATCCTATATGACATTGATAGAGGGTTCAACTGCTCTTTGATATATGTTATTACTTCCTCTCACACCTCAGAGTATTTCCGTCATTGATGTCATCTTTTTTCACCAGATAGGAACTACAGGCTTTTTAAGGTTTCCAAATAGAAAGTTGTAGAATGCCAGCAACCTTAAGTCCTACTTTAATGCACAGGAAAGTCCAATTTCATGGTTCAAGAAGGCTAACCCTGAAAGTTATACACCTAGCACGAAGTCAGATGATAACAAGTAGATTCAGAGAATACTTATTCAAACAAACCCAAGTTCTATGTTTTTTAATATTTTTTTATCTTCTTCAAGAAGAAAAATATTTATTTTTCAGGGGCACAAAGAACCGAGTCAAAGCCAAAAGTGAAGCTGAAATACTCCAGTCAACAATTCTATCCAGGCAAGCAAACCTCCAATTGTAAAAACCTGAAACACATCCACAATTTCACTAATCTCTTCGAGGTAATAATGATCCAACATTGCCATCAGAAAATCTACAACTTTGTAGAAGAAATGTCTGTATCATAAATTGCTCACAAAGTCTTGCCGCACTTCTCCATTCATGGCACCATACAACCAAATTATCTAGCTCGATATATATACACCTCCTTCTTTTTTAATGTCCATGTTCAGAAAAACAAATGAGAGAAACAGAATGGGAACAAGAATTGAAAGGACATCTAGTTTAATACAACCAACCTTACTGTAATTTACATATACTCTTTTGTCACATATATAATTTTGCAATAATTTGTGTGTAATATAATTATTTGTAAAACTGCAAAAGAAAAAGAAAATCAAACAGAAATAAATAAATTAAATCAAATCTTACCTTGTCAAAACATTGATCTCTCCTAGCAGGTAACAGTCATAGAAGATATGCCACAGGCTATAATATCAAGATCTGTAGACAAGAGAAATTGGTAGAATGGAGAGGAAAACAGTACCGTTAGTAATCGATGATAAGTTGATAATGGTATTGGTGATAAGTTGATAATGGTGCCGTGGTAAGGACAAAGGGAGGAAGCCCTCGTTATATTCATTGATGAATACTGGTGTTTCCAAGTAACTTTGTATTTTTTTTTCACCAGGCATGCAGTTAGGACAATGTGTATTGTATTAGAATATCATTGATCCTGCATGAACTGTGTATGAACGTAGAGATGTTCCTGTTTCCATTATGACATCACATATCATGTGGGAACAACCACTCAAATAATGGTTACACAACAATTAATATGTGGTATCAACTAGGCTAGTATCAACTCATTAACAAATCAAAATCTCTCACAATGGGTAAGTATGGGATTATGTTACATCAGAATAAAATAACAATAACAATCTAATGCCCCATAACCTTTTTGGCATTAGTCCTGTAGAACAGATATTATTGGACTCTGGAGGTGTATGTTCGCACGATCCTCAAAACAGGGTAAAGCCTTTAAAAAAAAAGCTGCTTGTATCATGTTAAAGTAAACAAGTGAGGTCGGCCGGGGGAAACATAGTTCAGAAACCTGGATGTGATGTGACCTGATCAAAAGCCAAAAGTGAAAGCTTTTTTGGGTGACAGTTTTGTTCCCACGGTCAGACCAGCAAAGTTTGTTCCTGTGATTTGGACGTTAAATTTTGTATACTGTTTAATTTAGCTAAAGTATACAAGGAAGTTGGCAACCGCTTCATTTACTAGATAGGACTAGGTTACAAAAATAAATTGAGGAAATTATCACCGACAATATCTTCTGAAAAAATAGGGAACTGATTAAAAAAGGTATATTAGCATGCAATGAAATTGATCTAGACTATGTAAACATTACATCACAAACTTAAAATACATTGCCCTCGTGATATTATGCTAAAGGACAACATTTGAAAAGCTTTGAGAAGTGAAACAGGGGAAAGCGAAGAAAACATGAGGGAGAACATTAAAATATTTACATATTTTTGAGCAAAAAAAAAGGAGAAAATAGATAGATGAGAATAGCAGCTTTGTAAATACCCCTCACTTAAACAATCTCCTATCAATTTGGTGTTGGTAAAATTGATTATATGATTCACACTCTTTATATGCCTACATGTGCCTACATACCAATGTCTTCTAGGAAAAGTTGCCCAGATTCAAGCTGCCCAGGACGTTTGGGCTGGCACTCGAAGAGTTAAATTCAACCCACCTCTATCTCAAAACCCACCTTCCCCTGGCTCCTCATAGGTGTTAACTAGGTAGTGTTAACGAGTCCAAGCCCATATTTCCCTTCATTACCTTGCTCTAGCTCTCTCTCTTTTTTTCTCTCTCTCTCTCATTCTTTCTCTCCCTCTCATCTAGGTATTGAATGAAATAAGACAGGGAGGGAGGGGAGGGAAAGGGTGCTATTCTCATTTTTTATTCTCACCTTTTTTTAATCATACTTAAACGAGATCGGGTGTGCATTATTCAAGACTTTCAATATCACTACGGCCACTTCAGATGCTTACAGGTAATCAACATTGGGTGGTATGTCATGTGCAATGGGTAGTATTTCATGTAATGCTTACGTCATCTCATATTATGCATCATGACTATAAATGAAGTGTATGTATCATGGTCTTCTTCTGTTCAGAGATTCGTATCTCTAGTGGGTGGACTAGACCTACATTGAAATGATGAAACTGAAAGACTAATATTATTCAAGTCATAATGTTTTTCCTACGTAGCATTAATTATATGCATTTTGCATTCTGACTATTGAAATACAATTATTCATAACAGCTGAATGAAATAGTTTGTAACATGGCACTTACCAAGATATAGGCATTAAATTGCAAAAGTGGTCTATGCAAGGAAATAACATTTAAGAAGAAGTTTCTCTTTCAAGAATACAAAGAATCCTGGAACAAATAACACTTGTTTAAACAAGATTTTGGCAGAATAGATTCTTAAAATTGGATTCGATCAAACTCTTCCTTTTCAATTTAAAAATGACAATATATTTAAAAGGACAAGACCATTACAATGCGATTGATTCCATCTAAATGAGCATACAATCATGTCACAAAATGCTTGGATGTGATAGAGTTTTTTGGTTGTACTAGAACAGAATATCAATCAAATAAAGCAGAAAGTATGACTACCTTTTACAAAAGTGCAGTCGCACATTCATTTTTACTTTTCTTAATCACAACTACGCGGATGTTTAATATGTAGGTTTATGTTACAATGCGTCACAACGGTCACATGCAATCTAAATTTAAAAAGAAAGGGTATATACTGGTATGTATCATAATGTGATTGAAGACAAAGTATTATGCATCAACAGTTACAACAATCATATATATGGTATATAGAATAATAGCAGAACAAATTTGAAGGCAAGCTAGTAGTGTCTAGAACCAACAGACAACAGACATAGATGTACACCAAATATGTATCTCTATCAAATAATATTACATTCATGTTATTGAATTCTATCATGGACATGCACGCCTGCCAGCTGCTACTATACATACATTGCCCTCTACAGACCTTGAGAGCACACCAGCAAGCAGTACAATGGCAATAACTATTTTCCATATATCATATTCCAGTATAATATCGAACGGCAGCTTGATCACTATGGTAATGCTGGCGGTTTATGAAAACATTGCAATGTTTCTTTTAGCTCATCTGGTCTCGGGGAGAGAATGAGACTTGAAGCGGCTCTTACAATCATTGTTATCACCATGGCACGTTGTTTACGAATCACATGATTTATTTCTTCACAGCATGCTCTATTCGAACAAAGGAATATATGTATTTTTATTAAAAAAGCGCTGTTTCCTCCCAGCTGAAATCACATCAATCTTGGACCCCTGAATTGTCTACATGTATTTCAGCAGACCTGCCGCTATAGGCAAAACCACATCATCATGTTTGAATGTAGCACATGACATGGACTAACAAACAAACACAAAGCTGATGATATATTGCAATTATTCCGCTGACTCAAGCAACACATCTTTTCTTCCATCTGTTTCTCTTTAATATCTAGATATCTAGCTACAAATGCATGGCATTTGTATACTGAGCACTAGCATCAATTCCACCTGAATCTCAGACTTTTTTCCCTTTCTCGATCAAAGAGTATCCCCTAAACTTTGTTGAAGTAGAAGCAGCTTGTGTATTTGGTGAGTTGAGTGAACTTCTAATGTTTCCTCCCTAAAGGTAACAAAAGCTTCTCTTTCCCAAAACCATCTACGGCTTGCGTGCTTTCTCTTTCTCTAAATCATCCACAGAGAGGGCATGAACTTCATTCTCTAAATCATCTATGGCTTGGGCAAGGACCGATAGGTTGAATAATATTGCCGAGGCTTGACCTTTTCTGATTCTTATACTTTTACTCTTCAAAATGTTAGGGAGGGATCTCCTTAAAACAAAGTTCTTTTTCTTATGATTGGTTACAAGACATTCATACTTTGTACTATTACAGAAGGGATCTCCTTAAAACAAAGTTTATATTCTTATGATTGGTAACAAGACATTCATAGATTGTACTAAGAGTAAGAAGGCTACTAACATGTGCATGATCAAGTAAAAGGTTCAGGTCTCTAGTAGAGGTGCTAACCTAACAAGAAGAAAACATTTAAAAGTACTTCTACTCTAATCAACTCTAAGTAGGCCTACTTTGGTGAATTCAATGAAGCCAATGTTAAACTATACATGATCATCATCCAGTCATAACTTCTTAGTACAAACATGTACAGACAATGTTCATGTTCTTATTTAAACATGAATGTATGTCACAAAACCATAGAAAAAAGCTTTCTTGACGTACAAATTTCTACAAATTAGTTAATTTGCCTAGATTACGAATTAATTAGCTACAAAAGTTTGTATCTCTCTCTCTCTCTCTCTGAATCATTACTGCAGTTCTGCTATAAAAATAAATGAAGCACTGGTAAGGTCATTGTCAAAACTGATCCAGAGCTGTGTAAAATATAGTGTCCAGATTTGCCTGACCAAGGTTATCTTTCACCACAAGATCAGGTGCAAGGCTAATTCCCAGTTCCTTATTTCACCATAGTTTCACTCTCTCCCAACTGGAGAGTATCAATGACCAGCTGTCAAGGTTTATTGCAGTAATATGGAGATAGATACCTCCCAATAAAAACTGAAAGGTCGGTCCAAAAAAGGGAATGTTTTAATATCTGGTACTTACTAACTGAAGAGTCCAGGGATTTGAACTTGTGGGTCTGCGACATGTAAACCCTGGCCACACAGGAGACTGTAGATTCCAGAAATAAAATACACCAACTGACACAATATGTTTGAAAAGCTAATTTCTTTTCTAGATCCTACAGAATCAAATTTCCTCGCAAGAATTTTGTATGGCTTGTATCACTATCCTAACCTAATATTTAAATCTCATGTTTAAACAAGATTACAGAGTCTGGGCTTGCTTAGAAATATTTGGGAGGTATCAATTTGGACAACACTTTCATCTTTCAAATTGCACAACATGCTCCATGAAATATGGTGTACAATGGTATGGAAAATTCCCACTCCATGATGAATTTCTGTTTTACCAACCTCTACGACCTTTCATATTCAAACCATGGATAATATTACCACAAGCTGTTGGTGACAAAGCTACATTTTTTGTTTGCTGTTGGTATGGTGTTGGCTTACAACACTTTTGATTTGTAGCAATTTGTGACCAAATATGTGACATTTAGCACACTTTGAAGGGGTGGGATGTAAACAACTTCGGATTTCCCTGGACACATGGCTTACAATCCTAGTTTAGAAAGATATCATATTTTATGTTTCTGTTTCCTAGCCTATTTCCAAGCTCCAATATTCATGACTTAGGAGCCCATTTGTATGAAATATTTGTTGAATATGACATATCTCAACTCCTCACATTATATTAAATCATTGATATCAATTTTTCTCTTAGCAACTGAAAAATTAGAATAACAATTCTATATTTGAATAACAATGAAAAAAGGGACTACAGGGTTGCCAAGAGAGCCGTTTCAAACACAACAGTATAGGCCTTGAAGTATATATTTAAATCATTTCAACATCGGCATCACAAAAGCAGTTGCACACATGTACGCTAGTTCCTAATGCCATTAGCTTTTAGCTAATTATAACTACTTGTTGGTACAGTATGCATCTCACAGCGACAGACAGCGTATACTAATACAACCAACTGCACCGTGTATTCGACTGTCCTTCATGTCCATTACAAATATAATGATCAATTCTGATAAATTAAAGATGGTACCAACTTTAGATATTTCCTGAAACTGAGTGAGTCACCACACGAGGGCCCACACATCATGCACCTGTCTCTACCAAATCATGAATGATATTAAAATACAGATTTCTCCTTTTTGAAGGAATAAACTGTATAATATCTATGAGCTAGTTAATCTGATTTCTATCTGAAATGCTCCCCAAGGAGTGGAAAATGTGCATACATTGTGTGTGGGTAAGTCTGAATCCGATGACCGGGGTAATAATATATCTGTAAAGCGCTTAGGCACATCGTTGGATCAATGTATTGAGCGCTATATAAACATGGAATATTATTATTATTATTTGTCATTAATATTTGCATCATTTGTCTCCATAAATAACTTCTTGTCTTCCAGACAGGATGCAGTAATATGGATCTACATTGCACTCTACACATGCAAGGATCTAAGTGCCTAAAAGGTATGAGAGAGAGAGAGAGAGAGCAAGCATACGAACCAAACGCAATTTCTAATGGCGGCTATTCAGATGTACGATCAGATATCAGGACATAACAATATTTGGCATCGCGGCTATTCTACCCCCAAATGGCCTGGATCCTTTTCTCTCTTGCAAAATAAATATCTACACGTTTGCAGTTTCTGCTCCATCCATACATCCATCCATCCTACCTAATTCTTTGCTCGGTAACAAAAAATGTGATACATGCACAGAGCTATATACGCTCCAAGCAGTCAGGCAAACATGAAATTGACATTTAGTCAGGCAGGAAACGTTTTCTGCAGCGGTCCTATGAATAGCTGCTATTATGCAGCCTCACCGAGCACCTACTTATAATTCTGTACACAGGATGCCGACATTAACAAACATACAGTACAATCATGTACATTATTAAATGTGTTTGCTTGGTATATTGACTAGATGTCTATGGTTTTGTGAGAGAGCAAAGAAAGCAGAGGGAAAGATTTCCTGATAGCGTCCAAAGTCCTACAACGGAACAGGGAAATTTAACCAGGTGGAGAAAAAAAACTGTGCAAATTACATACATGTATACCATTTGAGTTCTCGTCTTTCCCCGTCCATGATTTTCAGATGAAAAGGGTCAAATTTTCCTCAAAATGCCTAAAACAAGTGAGGCAAATAACATAAATCTAGAAAACAAAAGCAACTAAGGCCTAAATCTCAGCAATTTAAGTGTCACATACATGTTTGATGACCCTTATAAGAGAAAATAAAAAATGTATGATGTAAGCTATTCATTTTCTGTATATACACTTCTCGGTCAATAACAAATTTGGGACCGTTTTATTACCTAATGGCATTTTGTGGCGCCCGAGATGGGGAAAATGCTGGTGGAAAGGATAGACAGCCAGTTGAAAACAGAGAACCAGTTTAACATAAAGACATATCAAACACATACAATGCTTGAACATTCAAGGTTGGCCTACTAGATGTCATTATGAGCGTTGAAAACTGAACACGTATTCAAAGTCATTTCATCCGTTCTGCCTCATAGTAGACAGTGAATGCTATGCATACAACATGTTTAAGAGAAATACAGGACAGAAAAAACACTGCATACAAAAAATAAGCAATTATAAATGCCACTCATGAATCATGAACAAAAACAAAACACATAGAAAGAAGATGGAAGTAAGATACAAAAACCTCTCTGCCAACGTGAACAATAAAGCAACAAGAAGGGCATATATTACTGGATTGTTTGACCAAATTCATCGCACTCTATACCTCAAGGGGGTATTCCAATATAAGATGTGTAAAATAATGGTGAAAGTTGATTTGATAATACATTTGAAAATGACATTGACCAGAGCTTGTTTTCCTTCAGAGAATCTAGCTTTATCACCCTATAAATTGCATCATGACCAATGACAAGAAGAAATGGCTCAGACTTATTGGTCTCAAGAGCATATTCAAGATGTCACTATTCTAGTTTCGTTATCGTTATTGCATTATAAAATTTGTACACAAAGAAGTAAAGAAGAAAGTGTTGTAAAGAGGAGGCTAGAGAGACAAAGAGAAAATGAGGTGGGGGGGGGGGGGGGGTGTCCAGAAGACACAAAGAAAGAGATAGAAAGAGAAAGAGAGGGTGAGATAGGTGAGGGAGCAGGGGGGGGGGGGGAGGGGATGGGAAGAGGGGTGGGAGTGAAGGCCTAGGAGAGACAGTTAGAGGGGGAGGGAGGGAAGGAGGAAGGGAGAGGCAGTGAGCAACAGAGAGAGAGAGACACACACACAGAAAGGAAAAAGAAGAGTAGAGTGGCTGATAAAAGAGTTAGCAATGCATCAGGTTGGATATAAATTAGCAAAAACTGTCTTATACTATTCAACTTATTTTGGAACTAAATCAGTCTAAAGTATTACCACCATCAAGTCAACAAAGAAGTAACAATAGGATTTTTTTCCTCAAAAATGAAATAGTGTAGAGGATCACATTGATTGTAAACAAAATTGCAAACAAACTTTAACAGAGAAATACATTTCTCTTTTGAAACACGAGTCTAATAACCATTTTTGCAAGGGGGAAAACAAATTTATAACAAGTTACATACAACATATTACACAAAAATTGTTTAATTCTAAAGACCTTTAATAAGCTTACTGTCTTTAGGGACATTGCAGGTCACCATGATAATGGAAACCTTACTCATTCTTACCACATGACTACCGAGCAAGGGGGGAATAGAAAAGGGCTCATAGTAAAGGATCCACGGGTGCAAATGTCAGGGAAAGGGGATCAGGAAGCACATGCTACTCCGTCAGTCAACTTAAAGGGATGGATGGCTTACTCGAGAACCTTGCTTTACAATGAGGGCAAGGTAGAAAGGATTAACATGTTTCCTTTATGACTAATTATTCATAATTTAGTATTATACCGGTAATTCTTTTGACTTGTTTTCTTCAGTTTTTACCCCTTTGTCTTTAAAAATATATGTATAGTACTACACAGAACATGAGCACTACATAGTAAAGTGCATGCCAACGTGATGTCTCCCTTAAAAAATATGAATTTTGGACTTTTGCCAATGGAGTGAAAGACAAAGTACAAAGTACTTAAGTAGTAGAATCCTTATCAGGAATAGTTTAGATAATTACATTTAATGCACATGCCTTGAATTTTTTAATGAGAGTTAATTCTCCTTTCAAATCATCACTTATCATGGTCATTATAAAGAGGGGTAGTGTAACAATAATGCACAGAGAATCAGAGATTATCAATTCACGAATTACCCGACTATACATCATCTTTCGAGGAGTGTTATACACCCTTCTGGCGCTCAGCTGACAATATGAAATACATAAAAGTTATGAGTCCTTCTCCTTAATACAACCATCCTTGTCCTCTTCATTGAACAAGATCAAAAAGAGAAAGAAACATAGGAAATACAATCTTACAATCACTTACATTCTTTAAGCAGATATCTATCTCACCAGCCTGGTTTATACATGAATTCCTTAATATCCAGACTAATTTCCAGTATGAAATATCCTTCAACTTGTTAAATTAAACCAAAGTCCAGCTCTTCTGCTCACATTGCTTCATACACGCATGCACGGTGAGTATGTGGGAACCACGTTTGAAGTTCTACCGGTAATACACTCAACTAGTGTAGCTTCGTAAGCTGGCTGCTAGCATTGTGGGGAAGAGTGAGTAACTAGCAATCATGACATCACAGCCGTACGCACCCCTAACAAATTCCTGGCTTGGTGGTGACTCTCTCTCTCTCTCTCTCTCTCTCTTTCTCTCACTCTCTCTCTCTCCGCTCAGTACAGTCCTGCCGTCATTCACTACGGGACAAGAGTGAATCACCCACGCCCTCCTCCTTACTTTAGATAGGCAACGACCTTTTTCCTGACAGGGTGCTTGATGAAGTACACCAGTAAATACGAAGAGATGGCATATAAAAGACCAAGGAACTGTAGAGAACATAACAAGGTCATGAGTGTTCTTTTGAAAAGAAATACCCAGCACCTACACAGCTATAAAGAATTATGTGAAATTGGTTCTTCATGAATCAGACATTTCATTTCATAATTTTATGATTTCACATCTCAGTGATAGGACAAGCAATAATCATAAAATATGGCCACAAAGCAAATTCTAAAATGTGATGTCATCTACCGAGATAACAATAGATTTTGAATTCCTAGAACGTTCACCAGATCCTCTTTCAAAATGTGTGGTAAAAAAAAAAGGTACCATCAAGCCATCTCACAGGAAGACATAAACTATATGCAGTACAAAAAATATTAACAATGACTTTGGAAAGGGTAACAAATATATGTCATATCAGGGGATACATAGGGTAGTAAACTGTTTTGAAACGTCTGCAAGGGTGGTTCATCCAACATAAAAATTAAAATAAACATAAAACGGTACTTTGATTATAATGTATACCGCAAACAAAAATCTATAATTACAAATCCTATAGACGTTCAGTGCACCTGTGTAAACATATGTGATTGAAAATTAAACATGTTTTTTCATATTGGAACATCTTTGGTTTAGACTTTGGACTTCAGTCATCCATCATTCCATTGGCAACATACTTTTATTCTCCTTTAAAGTCATGCAGAATTGTGTGAACATTTGAGTGATGCTATTGTACAATTGTTGGTAGAATTCAAATCTGTTGGAATATCTACACATTTCATACTGGTTATACTATTCCCTTAAAACTCCCAGTTCACTCCAGCGCCATTAACGCTCCCATTGGGGAACTGCAGAAGCATGAAAACAGTCATCCAAAACATTTTACCGAAAAATGAGTCATGACCAAACGAAGCGTGTCTTCTACCACGCTTCTACCACCACTATCGTGCCCTCCTATCTCCGCACTTTATCCTTCGATACATCGTTCTTTGATCCCCTCCGGCGGGACCCTGCAGGGATGGTACAAAGGGATCCACAAGTTCATTGACGACATATATACAATGGAAGCTGACAAAAAGCACCAGTGTTTTTCACTTTTGACTCAATCGGCTCGACGAAGCTCATCTCTTTTTATGATTCCAGTTCAATGCATCTGCATGTCTGCTATATTTATAGGACAACTAAGATTATCATCAAAAGAAACCAAAACGTTGTAAATTATTTGCCGTTTATCTTTCTTTACAGTTTTAGAATCAGGATGTGAATACGCCAATCAGTCAGTCACTTGGTATGATGATTCATTTTCATAATTGTGTGTTTCATAAACATCAATAACTGTCAAGCTATGCATTCGCTTGACATTGTTTGGGAAATGTTAATTTATTTATTTAGATCTGCTTCTTCTAGTGGAACATATCAAATGCATAGAACCACCTCCTGTCTCCCACTCTCCTGAAGATTCTACATAGTAATGCACTTTGAAGGCAAAATATTCTGTCTGTGCTTTCAGCATCAAGGAATTTCAAGCTGCATCATACAGAGGCAGATTCTTATCAACACTTTGCTTGCTTCCTTCACCTCTGTGCACGGTCGCTCATTTGCCACGCATGCAATTTTGCACAAAACAATAGGCAATAATTCATGAGAGGATTGTTTGTGCAACACAATGGCTTGATGAGCTTCACTACAACCCTTCTGAAACCAATACAGATTAATCTTGCATTGGAAATATTTGAATAATCTTGAGCTTTTCAGATATCTATCCCATGATAAATACAATGTGACACAGGGACGTTATTTGTGGCATGGAAAGAGTTGTAGCATTGAAGAGGAGCTGCCTAAAAAAAAAAATTAAAAAATCCTGTGGTTAAAAAATGCAATTGTAGGAAGGAATAAAATGAATGACTTGCAAAGTTGTTTACCACATCATATAGATGATATTATCTATGACCTAGTTACTACCTTATTATTTATTACAGAATATTAATGGATGAGTGCAGTTTTAACATTTGACTAGGAAGTAAACAGTGCAGTAAACATTTTATAATATGATATTTGCATAGGATTATAAAATCACTGCTAAAGTCAATGAGGCTTTACTATTTTTATTGCCTCTGAATGATTTCTATACCCAGTTTTGCCCTCCAAATCGACATTGTTGGTTGCTTAATGTTCCTTTTATAGTATTCATAGTTATGATTTATGTGGTTTATAGACAACTTAATAACAAAATACAAAGATATGCTTCATGCATTTTATCCTCCTATATTACCCACATCTGTCCAAGAACTATATCTCTAATATCATCTGTTGAGATATACCACAAAAAGATATGAGTTAAAGATAAATGTGAGTTCTGGTAATGCGATTGCATTGTGAAAGAAAAGGTGTGGAATGGTTCAGAAAAAGTTGATCATGTAGCATGTAAGTATTGGTGTGTACTGCAAGGTTCTGGAGTCATCAAAATCATATTAAATTTGGCCCAATCTTGGTAAAGTAACAAGCACTGTACACAGAAAGATGTATATGGGACTACACATATGGTGTCGGGGCTACCATACCTTGATTTCCTTATCTATCTATGCCCATTACTCAGCCAGTATAAATTTTCTTCCAAAGTTGTTTGGCACATGACATTTACATGTATTTGTTATCTTGAACATTCAGTGTAAGTTTTGTGTGATTCGGTGAGAATTCATTTTCTTTCTTTTTTACCAGAACTCAAGTTTATCTTTAATGCCCTTTTGGATGTCAGCAGACAACAGGTCCTCATATTTTTGTTCACACTTCTCTCCATGCCTTTTTCATACCAGTCCACACTATCATATTTCAATGAAGACAGAGTAAAGAGCATGATTTACAGAGCAAACTAGGAGCAAACAATATACTCCTTGTTGTCATGGTGATTATATTAACCCTCTTCTTATTTCATGCAGCATGTAATTGGCAAGCATGCACAAATCAGTTTGCTAAGAGGCAAGGAACTATTTGTCTTTTATCATGAGCTAATATCGTAACTGACATGGGCAGTGTGTACCTTAGTCATTACCTGAACTTTTCAACCTGCAGTGAGGTACGTATTCCTCCCAGACCTAGGAGTGCTATCAGATCAGATGAGAAGAGAAAGGGCGGATGCATGCAATAAACAGGTAGAACCAGCAAGCGGGAGAATTCAAGTTAATAAATTACTCCACATATTTACAGACTGGATTGGCCTTCGCTTCATGGGAGAGCCAATTTAGTTCAATTCGTATTTGATTATTTCTTTCTCACACGTACCCTTGCATCAAAGCATTAACACTAATTTCCTGGACTGAACTTGGTGAAATTTAATTGCTTAGAAATTACCATTCATGTAGACCTATAGATGATGTAAAATGTGATATCATACTGTTAAGAAAAGGGGAAAGCTATATAGTATGTGAATCATTACTTGTACAGAGAGAGAGAGAGAGAGAGAGAGAGACAGAGACAGAGAGAGAGAGAGAGAGAGAGAGAGAGAAGGGGTGGGGACCTAAAAAGAAGATAATCAACCTCAATGAAGATGTTCAGTGGCTATGCATGGTCTAATTTTGGAAGATGGAGAAAATATTTTCATTTCATTTCCCCTGACTTAGTTTCCACTTTTGCCCCTTTATCACAACAGAAAATAAATCCACATGATGATAAAACTCAGCACATCGTTTTCTGTCACTTTACACTAGTCTACTATAGTTCTCCTGGCTCGTGAACATGAAAATTGCATGGACTTGAGACACACATGATGATAACAAACCACCAAGAGTGATTGGTTCTCTGAAAACTGAAAATTTATACTCTAAACATATGCCATCCATCATCACTCACTGGTTCATCTCTCTACAAGAAACATTACATTTTAATACAAGCTGACTTGGGGCATCAAGAGAATAGAGATATCTGTGATTAGGAATAGTTCAATGAGAACAAAATATTGGAGTATATTTTTTAGTACTGACTCCATTTTCTTTCAGAAACTGTGATTCTAATTGATTTTCCTTCTATATAATGTGAAGGTAAGGGAAATTTGCACTTTTTTTGAAAGAAGAAACTTTAGAAATCAATGGTATTTCTTGTGGATTTCTAGATATTTTTTTGTTGTATTAAAAAAGATTTACAAATATGCCTATAACTCTGCAAAAACTGCATGATGTATTCAAGTCAAAATGGGATATGATAATGCAGCAAAAGATGTAGGCCTACACTATTAAAAAAAAAGCATCAGATAACAATTTGAAAATCCAATCATCTCATGCTAATGTGAATTAAAACGATTACTCATCATTGCATGGAAACATCTCACAATAAATTATGCAAAGTTGGATAAGATTTCAATCTAGTTGGAGGATAGCTGCATATATACAGACAGATCGAGATAGAATAGGCAGACATGGGGAAGGGTTTGAATTCAATCTGTCAGTGCAGATAACAAATTTCATTTAAGAAGATTAAACTGCCTCTGCGGAGCGGAGCGGGAAGTGATCTTGTCCGCCCGTCTAGGCGCACATGTAGCTAGAAGTGACAGTTTATGAGAACAGAGTGCAGCTACAATAAAAAGGGCAGGGGCGAATAGAAAGTATATTATATAAGGTCAACCCTAACACTTATCTTTTCTATATATAGCCGTGCGATACAAAAAATATGAATATATGAATATGCAGCTGTGGTGTACATTCCAATGATGGAAAGCAATTTTTCATAATAGTGATCCCTAGTTTTTCTATCGCCCATTCTCTCTATGATGAAGAGAATGTTATGGAAATGACAGCCTGAGCCTGAGGAACATTTGCTGAGATGCTACATGAAAGTAAACAATCACAAGCATCACGTCCACATTCCTTCCTGTAATACACATTTGATATTTCTATTTACAATACAGAGGAGCCTCACTATACTAGAACACTGCTATATAACAAATTCTCTTTATAACAAGTTATTTTTTTCTAGTTCCACATCTTTGTATGCTATTGCTTTGCAGCCCTGAATATAAGAAGGTTTCACCATAACAAGGTTAATAATATCCTTGGTCCCAAGCAGTTTGTTATAATAAGGTTACACTGTACTGTCTTATAATGAAATGTTAGCATTAAACCTCCCTTATAACATCCCCCTGCAATAATTAAAAAATAGACAAATAAATCAACCCAGTCACCTCCTCATGTAACATTAATTCTCATCATGTTCCCCCAACAAATAAATTGTTGATTTGTTCCGTGTCTGGGAGTCCTCTTCCTCCTCCTCCTCCTCCTCCTCCTCCTCCTCCTCCAACACGTCGGCTTGTCTGTAGCCTAGAGGGGAGCAGATTCTATCTCATCCATCTCAAGTCTACATTTACATGGCTGTGGGTTATCAAAGGTTAACTTGAATTTCCAAAGAAAGAACCAATTTCATCGCACAGATGACAAACAAAAAAAAACAAAAAAACAAACAAAAGGAAAGTGACTGTCAAGCAGTGGTGGTATGAATGAAAGGAAAATGGAAGCCCTGTTGAATTCAATGAAGCCCTTTCTATGTTAGGACTATTTTTAAATCCTCTCTGGAATCAAATAAAAGCGTTAAAATATATCATTTCCTGCAACAATGGGATAGAATTCCCTGAAATTTGTCAAAGCAGCCTGTCAAACACAATGGAATAGTGAGCCATAAAACAATCATTGTGATTTAGTTTAGCATTAAACTTATCTGAAGATTGAAGAAAATGATGAAACATAGCCACAGGAAGAAGATTTCAAAAGTGAAAGAACTTACAATAGAAAAACAGATGTGACAGGTATCCAAATAGATGTAGAATGATGTCATAATAATTCAGAGTTTGGTGCCAAATAATAGATCAGTGACAGTGATACTGTTATTGCACAAAACATGAATTTCCCGTTTTTTTTCTTCAGACTATGCAATGATCTCTCATAGTTTGACATCATGCTTCCTTTTCTTTGTTTTCACAGTTTGTTTTTACAGATTGATGGTAATTCCTCTACAATTCAGTTCTCATCCTTTCCTCTTTTGGACTTCATAAAACAATGAGTTCTCACATGATTAGGGCAATGAATACTTTCTTCCTTTTTTGTTGGTGCTAATAGCAGTATGTCATGTGATCATTAAGAATGCACATAATAAGACACTTCAAAAGAACACACAACTACCAACTCTTTGAAGCTCAATACAAACTTTTTTTTAGAAATGAAAAGTCAAAAACGGATGGTTCTTTTGCATATAATTTCATGTTGGCTATTCAGAGCCAGCAGGCCAAAAGTCTTGCTATTTCAACTTTTAAATGGTGATTATGCTTCATACTTCTTGATTTCCATGGCATTTTTCACTTGAAAGCAAGCATTCCTTAGCTCTTCATATCATAATTAATTATCCAGCAACTCTTTTCAGAAATATTTGGAAGTAAAAAAAAAAAATGAGCTAAATTTATTCTCTCATATGACCCTGCCACTTTATATTCAGGCAGCCTTATACTATATGATTCAATACATTTGTTATCTTTGCCATCAACCTCTTTGCAATCCGACTTCATACGTGTGACAGGAACATGCGCTCAACTGCTGTTGCCATGACAAAAAAACATCCCACGCTTTTGAATGAACCCAGCTCCATGCCTTGGTCGTATTACCCTAGGTCAATATTCCCTAAATAGTCAGGTGAGGATATATGTAAGAAAAACAGAGGAGACTTGATCTTTCTTGAAGGCAAGGAACTTGTTGGGAGGAAAGATTGGAAGGAAAGATTGGAAGGAAAAACACCTAGAGGAGACTGGGGCTGCATGACTGGTATATCTTCATCATCACTGTTAATATTCTCTCAGTCAGGAATGAATCGGAAATAGAGATTTTATTTTTCTCCTGGTTGAAAAACGAAGGACCATTTGTGGTAGGTTCCATGGAAGGACCAAAAGGAAAAAAAGACCTAGAAGAGACTGGAGCTGACTAGTCTATCACCACCATAACTGCCAATATTTTTGATGATAAGAAACAAAAGAAATGTGTACCTTCTCCCACATTGGAAGGAAAAGGACCTGAAGGAGACTAGGACCTTGCAAGAGACTGACCGGTCAATCACCACAACAATCATCATCATCACTGTCAGCTCACAGCTTAGAAGATATTTCACACCGTTTCATAAACAAGGCGTTAGATCCTCCAGGATTCTCCGCATATCTTATTCATTCGCTTTTGAGCTTGCACAAATATCTTCTGTTTAAAAAGATTTTTTCTTCTATTTATTATGGCTCCAGGAAAGTGTATCTGGACCCTCTTCACATTGCTTCGTAAACATAGCATGAACATGCTCATATATGGTTCACATAGATTGCTATCATATTACTTTTAAGCTGATATAAATGTTGCTTAAGCTTGACACCCTGTGGGACTTGTAGGGGTAATCCACACAATCGATTCACACCACTTCATAAAGACTGGTTTGGATATATCTAAGATTGGGTTTACTATAGAGGAAACACCAAATTACTCCCTACAGAAATTGCCTAGGTCTGATTTTATCACAAACTGCAAATTGGACTGTCGTATTGCAATCCTTTTCTGGCATGTACTAATATTTTTTTCAATAAAAAATATTAACTTGGTTTTTCATTTATGATGAAATGAGGACAAATGTGCTACAATGCAAAGAAAATGGATTTTAAGTAGGCCTGAGTCATGTCGGGATTTTCATAAACCGGGTCCCGACGGCCTTGCACCGATCGGGACCCGGTGTCCCGAAATCAGCTCGCAGGATTTGTCACTTGCCTCTATAAAAAGCGCATATCATCAGTATGTCCCTTAAAAGTGACCTTTTTTATCAGTCAAATAAATCAACACATGCATACCTCGGCACAGATCGGTATATTCTTCCATTTGACATTATTTTTTATCCATGATTGGCGATGTTTAGTGCCATTATCGTGCCTCTAAAAGTAAAAAAACTGGAGCAAAAATAGAAAGACAACGATCGAGCCGCCATTTTGATTCATGCAGGTTGAATAAATCGGGTCAAAAAACATTATGTTTGAATAATAAAACGGCTTTCTAAAAAGTACTCCTTTACAACATACCGATCGAATAATTTTTAAAAACAAAATAGATATTTTTTCTTTGATTTTGAACACCGCATGCTTCTTTTAAAAGCTGAAAATTACTTGGTAATCACAAGAAGTTTCGATACGGATAGCTGTTGCAAGGCAAGTTCAGACTAGTCTCGGAAAAATGCGCAGTGCTCCTAATTGTTAGCTGTAATGCGTGCCAGAACGAACCCAAACAAAGACGTGATCGTAACGAAAAAAAAATCATTAAAAACTACGAGAGCACAATTGGAAAGACAACTACTGCTCAAAATTACGATAATCAGATAAATAACTTGGACAAAGAATTCAATAATCGCCCAAGAAATGCCAAAGAAATTGTGATAATCGAGGAGTAACTGGGTACATTTTTATCGCAAGGGGCTTGCTGCAAATACTCGAATCCTTTGTTATACTGCTTTTTACCGTAGAGGGCGTTATTTGGTTTCTAGCCTCGTGTTAGAACACGAGGCTAGAAACCAAATAACGTGTTATTCGGACATATCAGCAGGCCCATTCCGATAATGATTGTACCTATAGTAACTCCTTAAATATCACTATTTCTGTGGCTTTTCTTGGACAACTATTGTATTATTCCTCCAAGTTATGTATCTGCTTACGATAATTTTGAGTAGTTGTCTTTCCAATTGTGCTCTCGTAGTTTTTAATGATTTTTTCTCGTTACGATCACGTCTTTGTTTGGGTTCGTTCTGGCACGGATTACAGCTAACTACGAGGAGCACTGCGCATTTTTCCGAGACTAGTCTGAACTTGCCTTGCAACAGCTATCCGTATCGAAACTTCTTGTGATTACCAAGTAATTTTCAGCTTTTAAAAGAAGCAGGCGGTGTTCAAAATCAAAGAAATAATATCCATTTTGTCTTTTAAAAATTATTCGATCGGTATGTTGTAAAGAAGTACTTTTTAGAAAGCCGTTTTATTATTCAAACATTAATGTTTCTTTCAACCTGATTTATTAATCCTGCCGAGAGACCCGGCCAGTACAGTAGCTAGCTAGCAGCTGGCAACAACAACCCCATGGGGCGAACTGCTTTAATTTGCAACCCATATTTATATCAGCAGTTCGGATTGATTCAGGATGAGCTAGAATATGATTGGTAACAATTAAATACTTAAGTTTCAAGGTGGAATGATTTTAGTGGTGTGCAAAACTGCAATTTCTTACATATTTCATTATTTTTTTCGGAGCGTCGGTTCTCAAAAAACGAAACCGGGACCCGACGGCAACGGTCGGGTCCCGGTGTGATCGACCGTACCGACTCAAGCCTAATTTTAAGCTACAGACAGTGCAAAATGTAAAGGGCATTGGATATTGATAGAGTGGGATTGTTTTCTTTATTCATTAAAACTTCAATACAAAGATTACTCTGGCAAGTACAGACCTACAACACTCAGTTGGAAAAAATTAAGAGGTGTGCAAATAAAACTGTTCAGAATCTGAATTTAACAAAGACTGGTCTATAATGCACGAATGCACAATATGAAATACATGAGTAATGTCTAACGTGCCAGAAAAGCTTTATTGATTTGCTACAAGATGGACGCTTTGGCAAAGGAAGAAAATCTTGGGAAAAGTGCACAACAGAATTAAAGTTGTGGGTGAGTGAACCTAAAGATGTCTGTATGCGTCATACTTGCCATTCAATCAAAGGAAGAAAAGAAAAAAGATATGTAAGTCAGTCTAGGATAGGTAGAAGTAGGATTTGTCATGCACAGTATCCACAAATTTGCATGATGACATCACAATGGCATTGAAACAAGACTGGTGTCCTATCAGATCTTTGTCTGAGTGAATCGTCTTCTCTCAGGTAAGTTCAAGGTCAGTGATGATGACTAAAGGGTACCGATCGAAATAAATCTCATTACATATCACGCTGTGTAGAAAATTACTTTCGTGAACATGCTCATACAAATCTGAATGCCCTTATTCAGGAAGTATATGTATCTCAAATATGATTTGAATGATACTAGTCAATGCCTTAGGGCTTACTATGAAATAAGGAATATATAAATATGACATTGACTAAAAAGATCAGCTCTTCATTTGACATTGACCTCATTTTTAATACAAATGAATGAGTAATTTGATCAAATGCCAAAGAGTTGGACTAGATATATTTACATAGATAAATTTGTTTGACATTTATACTTACAAAGTCATATGACATTGTGGATTATAATACAAAAACATGTCTTTCCGTTTCTGGAAATGAAAATATGGATTTAGAATGGTCTGATATCAAAACTAACTAAACTTGTGTGAAACTCAGTTTCACATGATTGGTCAATAGTAGCTACACAGAGCTGAAAAAGCACTTTCTTGTTGTGTTTGGATTTCCGCCTGACTGCTTGAGCAAGGCCAACAACCTATATTGTTGATTGGATGTAGAGCGGTCAAACCTAGTCTCATTAACAGTCTAAAAAATACATTACTTTTTAAGCCTTTAAATTTTTGTTTGCCAAGGTCACTTTTCATAATCTTGCCTAGAGTGAGTAAACTTTTGGGAGAGAGTTATGAAAACTGATGGGACAAAATAAATCTCATCAGGAGAAAAAGCACAATAAATTGGAATAAATTGGAATGGTGTTCAAATTACACGAGAGTCATCGTCATCTTCCATCAAAGTTTCCTGCACTGGTCCAAATTTTCCCACAGTCCTACTTTTCAGACTTCAACAAAGTGTCTCCATCAATATTTATTCCCATAAACAACCACAGTACACATGGTCCGAATTAGAAGCATTCAACTATAGCCAGCTTGATGGACTTGTTGAAAACATACCGTCCTGTAATACATGTGGGACTGTCATCATGAAATATGTACAACCATTGGAGCTCTCGTCCTCTTGTACTCATGCGTTATTGAACTTGAGAGAGTCCAAATTGTAAAATAGTTACCTACCTTTGTGAGGAATTCACTATGCACCCATCATTTTTTTTTTCCTCTCACAAGATATTCCTATGAATATTCATCAGTTTTGTAATCCATGTGTCACTTTTAAACTGGTCCCACCTGCAGTTAAACATGGCTTTGATATAGCCTCTAATCACTTGACTTATTTAGGCCCTTCAAACACATACTTTTTGAAAACGAAATCTAATTCAAACTTTGGAGGCCTGTAAGTAATAAGCCTTAAAGAGAAGGTCGAGATTTGGGGAGAGGTGAAAAATAATTTGTGAGCGTTATCATTGTTATTATGCAAGTGTGGAAGAACATCAGAGAAATAATGTTCCCTAGAAAGCATGGCTCTTCAAATGCCTTCGTATTCTAAATATGACAAGTAACAGCTTTAAAAAAAAGGGCCCCATTTTTATGCCACAATATTTGTGTAGTCTCATATACATCTTTCTGTGTACAGTGCTTGTTCTCTATAAGGGTCAAATATATCACCATTTTGATGTCTCCAGAACCTTGCAGTACACCCAATTCTTATATGCTACATGATCAACTTTTTTGATCAATTCCACAACGTTTCTTGACCAGAACTCAACTTTATCTTTAAGTGTAATGAAGGATTGTGTTAGTTCTAGGGGCTGGGTAGCATTGCCCAATGTTGTAGCAAGGTGTGCGTTGAGAATGTTGAGGGATTACTCATGACTGGAAGTCAACCACGCACAGCTCACAAACAACAGGTGGCAGTAATTGTTGCCAACTTGTCAGTGTCATGAATTATGAGTCAAGGTCATGTGAATGTGATACGTAAATGACCTTGTCCAGCTGCAGGTCAAAATGTCAAGAAAGAGCAAACGAGTTTCAAGACCATGGTTTTTATACTTTTCAAGAGAGATCCAGAAATTCTAAACAGGAGTTGTCAACAAGATTCTGAGCTTGAGAAGCCTCATGATCTACTGTAAATCCCAAAACATTTGTGAACTGTTTGTTCCCAGTGGTCCAGGATCGTGATAGTTTTATGCCACAAAATGAATTAATCATTAATGTCATAAAAATCATAACACCATGTTTTAGTCTTAGCAATAGGTCCATGGTCTTAGCAATTCTAGAAAATGCTTGCAATGAAACAACCATCATAAACAATTTGCGAAGTTTCATGTTGAAAAAGTTTCTTGTTTTACTATCTAGGGTGAGGCTCGAAAAGCCTGAAATTTGACCTAAGATGTCATAATGTCATTACATTGACAAACTTTGTAGTTTATTGTATTATTCTTGCGAATGGCCTATGCATAAATGTAGCTCATCTTTCATCATACCAAATACTGCTAAACACTGCATTGAAAGGTGAGCTTATAGAAGACCTCTAAGTGAGATGACAACTATGGGAAATTCACACTCAAAGGTCAAAGGTTGACAGTTCAGAAAATCTCTATAACTTCAAAATATGTACTTGAACTACCAGAAATGCCCCCCCCCCCCCCTTTCAAACTTTCACACATCACAACCTGTCAAAACATATGCTCTCCGACCTTCCTACACCCTTTATCAACCTTTCCTTTGAGCTTTCTTCTCCCTCTTTTTCTTCTTTATATACACTCTCACTATCCATCCATCTTTTTCAATCCCTAATTCCGAATCCAACATGATTCATGTTTCTCTTTTCACAATTGTACTCCAACTCCAACATCTCTGGTTAGGTTTTTTTTAATATGCCAATTTCACTCTTCATGAACTAAATTTCCCTTTCCCTTGCACACTTTTATAATGTTCTTTCTTCTTTTATAATGTTCTTTCTTCTTTTATTCAACTTTTTCTTTCATCTATAAAAGAAACAAAATCATCATCTCATCATATCACCTTCTTTCCTTTGAGGCTGTCAACATGGTCAAAGAAAAAAGTTTTTTTCTACATGTACATGTAAATCAGGTCCAGTCAAGTCAATCTGGATATGGGACTTGACAACTGACATAAACTTGATGGTTAATAAATAGCTTGTTAGGTCAAAGGTCATGTAATAGATTCCCACAAGTGGATTGGTCACAAGTACTCCCACACATTGCTATCATCTCCATCTCGCTCTCTCTCTCTCTCTTTCTCTCTCCTTCTTCACTTTAAGCACATATAGCCCTTTCACAACACGAATGGTTCAAAATCCATATCAAATGCTCTCGATATCAAACTAGATACAAAACTGGGGAGATGGATCTTTCAATATCCTTCTGCACAAGCAAGGATACTGACCCAAATTTGAATATTTTCCATCATTTAGAGGGAATACAAAAATAATTTCTACTTTTGATGAGTGATTAATTCACAAGAAGATGCACAAACTTTGTTCAGTACTTTTAATGTACTGCAGACTGAATTTCAGTTCAACACCTATATTACCGACAAACGCTTCTCATCAAATTAATCAAACTCATGCCTAGAGCTGCCATGATGCTTCTATTTTTCTTCTGTCTGTCGTAGTGTAATATTATACCCCATAATCTGTACTCATCTCCAAACTTATTACACTCCATATCATTAATTAGCTAGCAGTCCCGCAGAGACTGCTCGCTACCAGCCTATATACCAGTATTTAAGCCGTAAATCAATTACGATATCATAACCGGCAGCTAATTAAACCGCTATATGAACTAGCATTGATGGTTGCTAGTATGGACGAGACTTGTCTTTCAATACTTCTGATTCCAATATGAGATACTTTTGTCCCCAGTATGACTCATTTCTGCAACGATTTTCTCATGGCTGCGGAATGAACAGTATATACTGTGGTGAGCTAGCCCACGCTGCATGTTGCAGATTGGAAGTTCTGCTTCAATAGAATAATAGGTAATTTGTGTACATAACCTAGAAGTAAATGGCCATCAGTCATAGGCCTTCTAGCTTTCTCTTTCTCTCTCTCTCTCTCTCTCTCTCTCTGTCCAAGCAACAAAAGACTTGCAAATATTAAAGGCATGTTTCATGCTGTGGTATTATGCTGCATGTATGAATTTTCTTAAAATAAAAATTAAAGAGGTCAAAAAATGTTAATAGGTGTAAGATTATATTGTTATAGATTGTAAGTGTACATATAAAGGGTGATCCATATTTGTCACTGCAAAATGAAAACACCAAAAGATGAAAAGGTGATACACATGTAATGGAGAACTATCAGAGTAAGGATCCAAATCAATTCAAAAGGAAGCAAAAAAGGAAAGAAAAAAAAATCAATTTCTATACATATTGTAGAGGTCAATACTGTCCACTAAAACTGTGCATATACTTTGATGTGCCATGATAATTATGGTAAAACTGACACTGATCCAACAGGTTCTAGTATTGTATTTTAAATCATTTTCATCATCTGACATCTCTGTTTCATAATCTTGATATAACCCAATCCAATTGACCATTATCACAGCTGACTTCACAATTCCAATCTTCCTAACTAGAGGCAAAGAGGGCCTGTCACATCCAATATTTTGACTGAAAACTTACTCAGGAGGAAAAGAGTGAGTGAAAAAAAGAGCTAAATCTGATAAAAGAAGAAGAATAACAGTCAGGATAAAAGAGAACCTTGTTGCTTTAAAGCTGAGCATTGAAGGGAAAGGGAAGCCATTTTGTTTTCTCATACTATTGTATCCTTGCTCAAAAGCCTTTCGATTCTGTCAAGGATTTGGAAGATGAAAGTAGGTAAATTTGGTTGAACCTTGTGACTTTGAGGGGGAAAAAAATATGTTTAGAGGATTTCTGAAAATTGTTTGAAAATTCATGGATTTTGAAGAAGATGAAAAGACAAGAAGGCGATGTATGACGACGTTGAGATCTTAGGTTCAATGTTCATGTAATACATGTCGAAGGGCCAACCTTCTTGATGAAATCTCACTTTGAATTTAAGTGATAACAAATGACTTCATCTTGAAGACAGCCCAAAATCATCTGCGTGCAGCTGCTCTTCTTCAAGTTTAAAAGCAACAGCCACTAAAATCTTCGCACATGCAAAACAGTAAATGGCAAATAGGACTCATATTTAGTCTCCATCTCAACGATTTCATTCCATTTACAAATAAAATATGAAAAACATTAATGAAACTTACCTTATGACTTATAGTTTTCCAGTACAGCAATAAGGGTATAATTTCATCCAAGAATCAAGTCCAAGTGGCAAGTACCTGGCTTTTCAAAATCTAACCTTGACGGCACAAAGACCCAAAGTAGAATCATTTATGAACTTCCTCCACATCGGCATTTTTAGCAGGAAGATCTCAATTTGTAATTATATCACTGTTGAAGGAAAATTTACCCATTACAAACGATGAACTGGATTTTCTGCTCAACCACTACAAAACCCAAACAAGTTTTTAAAGGTGATGGTTCATGCAGATTGTATTTACAGGGAGCCTATTTCCACGGATACACTTTTGCTTGCTGACTTGGGCTTGCAGCTCTTCTCCTCTAAAATGCACATTGAAACAAAGAGGTTGTGCACAAGCACTCAGCAAGAAGAATCTACAAATAACTGTAACATGGCAGTGTTCATGGGATGTAATTGGATAAAAAAAAAACAGTAAGCAGATCAACGATGCTGGACTATTACTTAGTGTTTTTTTAAGTCACTTGTCTATATAGCTTGGTTCCTTCCTTGTTCAGAGATGCAATTGTCTCAATCTTCTGCTAGCCCGAGAGTATAAAGCAACTCACAGCATCATTCTTCTTGTAGACTTCAATCCAATAAACTTTAACAGGATTGCATGTGACCTTTAAGAATCTGTTATCTGCCATGCATATGAAATAGAATAAAAGATGTGAAGTTATCCGAAGGCTGGTTTTAAATACAGATGTAGTGACAGAGAAGAGATAACTTAATGGGGCTATCTTTTTGAAAAACGGGTAATTGCTTTATTTGTATTGTGCCCATGAATTGGAAATGGTTCACGAGTCACCAATGCTAAATCACAATAAAGTGATGTCTACCCAAGGGCAAATTGATATAATTATCCTCCCTATCTTTTGTATAAAAGGGGCAATATTTTTAGAGTAAAAATATCTTCATCTTTGTTAAAAAGTGAGTAGGAGTGTTTGATGACAACATTACAAATAGAAAAAGCCTCTTAAATGGTATCTATTGACAGAAATACTCTGAAGAGGTAATATTGTTGGCCTAGCTTTATGCTACTTAAAGTCAAAACACTGTTGGCCTAAATACATATTGAATGCTAAATGGATTATGGGGGTGTTTATGCTGACACCTTGTTATACCCTTAGGAAGCTACAGGGCGCCATAATGTATGCATCTTCCTAGGGTCCATTAAAAGAACCCCCAAACAATCCTTAACTAAAAACTTGATTCCCAAATGTTCCAAAGCCACAAAAGAATACACAAAGGTAGCCGGGAATTGGCTCACCTAGTTCATACCACCACGATTTCCAACTTCCTATCAAGAGGGAAATGTTCTAATGTGAACAGGAAACACACCCCTCCAGGCAGGAAAACATTGTTAAAGGGACTGGAAGACAAAGGAAGATGGTATGGACAGAGGGTTTTGAATCTCTACTGGGAGGGATTTAACTTCTTCCGTCTCCGTAAACTGTCCTTTTATTATTCATCTTAAAAATGAGATGTAGGAGGGGCATGATCCTCAAGCTTGAAGTTCCATGGTATAATAAAAGGGGCCGTTTACATTAAGGTCCAAACATGATGATTAAGTTCCTAGGCAACTTCCATCATTACATTGTGATGTTAGTTTTTAAAAAAAACTATGGTATTTGGACTGTAGTGTAAATGGGACCATTGCTGGTATTAATAGAATATTTGTAAAATGAGGTACTTTTAGTAAAGAGAAAGTGATGGACAGGAGGACGTAAAAATTAAAACACAAAAAGAAGTTGACCATAAATGTGGACCCCTGAGCAGGGAATATTCACAACTTCCTTTTCAAGATTTTAGATGGCTATAAAAAAATGTTTTTTGGGGTCGGGTTTTATCAGAGAAAAAAAGAAACAGTGGACAGAGAACAAAATTGTAATACTAATATTGCCATGAATAGCAAAGAATGTAGTTTTTTTTAAAAACAGAATGAATGATCCTTCATGAAAATTGTGGCAGAGCATTAAATTGACTGCACAGTTTGTGCTAAATCACAGCTTCAAACCTAACACTAGTGGCATCACTGATCAATGTGTGGTAATCTAAAGCGAAAGCCGTGTAGTATGCACTTGTACCTTTTCCATCATCACCTGGTTATTTCTAATGAAATTTGTGTTGGGAATGTCAGGACAGGCGGCCTGCCAGCTAGCCTCACGTGCGCAGTTCTTGAAAACCGTGCTCCTGCCATGCCATGTCTGTCAAGCCATACAGGAGATAGAATACTATAGAGAGCTTTACATTGTGGTATTAGCTGTAGGAGGTATCGAAAGTTGTTGATAAGATTAGTTTGATTGTGATGAATGATTTTCTGATCTGAACATATAATCCTAACTCCATTCCCCCCCCCCCCCAACAAAAAACAACAAAAATCTATGTCAGTTACCTTCCTTTCCAAATTGTCTTCTGATAAAAGCCTATTCAATTTTATGAGCCTGTAATTGTTCTAATGATCAAGATAATCGATTTGGACTTTCGACCTATCATATGTAATAAATCCAGCTACCATTTTCAATGTGAAGCAAACAGATCACAGATAATTCAATAATGCCACAAACCTTTGGATAGAGCCAATTTAGAAAAATAAGTAAGGGCAAATACGCCTACAATAATTATGTTGACAACAAGACCGACTCTTTTACTCTTAATTCCTTGTCGTTTCTCTTTTTACAGGCTTTTCATTTTTTATTTCCAAGTTTGGTATCAAAACTCATTTTCAAACTCCAATCTGGGGGGTGTTTCATAAAGCTGTTCGTAAAGTTACGCATGATCATTATTTACTGCATCAACTAAAGTTGAACTGTGAAGATGTAGATTAGCATTCTTATTATAACAAACATTTTTAATGCAAAGTATATTTTTTGCCATAATTTAATTGAGGTTATTGGAAATATCAGGGAAAACTTTGGGCATCCTATCTGGCACTTCATATACAAGTCTTTCGTAAAGTCATGCGTAACTTTTACGAACAGCTTTATGAAACACCCCCCTGGACCAACACTTTCAATCCCCTTGTGATGCTCAACAGTAGATGAAGAATGAAGAATCCTGGACATAGCTATGGTCTGTGTATATGACAGCAATCACTCACCCACACTTAACATTCACTCTCAAATAAAGAGACGGATCAAATTGTATATTTTCCAAGCTCTAATTTCATCTAGGAGAATGTTGCCTGAGATGATCTCCTTGCTGAGTTCAGCAATGGATATTGGTGTATCAAGTTTAAGTCCTCTGCTTTTAAAATGAAGAAGCTAAAAGAAGCTTCAAGCTTCTCTACTTTAGCAGAGCATATTTTTCTTGAGAAGGATTATTGACCTTCTGGGGTTCTCAATGTGAGAAAAGGTTTGGTCAAGTTTTATTTGGAAATCACACACACAAGCATTGGAAATATAGACATACACTGCAAGAAAATGCACAATTCTGGAATGATGTTATTTTATGCCAAATATAGTACATTCATACACATACTCAGAGTAAGATAACATGTAGTATCTTGACAGTTTGTTTTTGGTAAGGTGCACATTGCAAAGCAAATAGAACATATCACTGCCCATGTTGTTGTGACCTTTATAAGACCAAATCTTTCATGTTATGTTTACAGCATGTATGTCTATTCACAGTTCACACATGTACCTTGCTTTCTTTCAAGAGGCATATCAAGTGAAAAGTACACAATGTTCATGGGATCATTCCTCAAAAGGTGAAAACAGACATGGAGTCTGTGTTGGCAAGTTCTCCCTCTTTATGTAATATGGTAGGGCTTCTTTCTTTTTTTCCTTTTTTTTGGGGGGGAGGGGTGTTTCAAACCTTTCATGTTTAATGTTCACAGCATGTATGTCTATTTACACAGTAGTACGACCTTGCTTTCTTTTAAAAAGGGGCACATCAAGTGAAAAGTACACAACATTTTTGGAATCACTTCTCACAAGGTGTATACAGATATGGAGTCCACATTGGTATGTTTTAACTTTTTTTCTTTCTCCATTGACCTTATACCAGCTTCTGGTTCTTGTACCTTCTTTTCTCTCCTCTCTATTCTCTTCCTTCTCCTCATCCTTTTCCCCATGTACCTCATCACCCCCTCCACCCCCCCCCCCCCACACACACATACACGCTCTCTCTCTCCTCTTATCTCCTTCTCTCACCTCTCTATCCCATTCTCTTTTTGTCCACCTTTCTCTGTCGGCTGCTGTGAGTACATGCGACATCCTTATAACATTACCAGATCCCAAGTCTTTTGTTGTTCCTGGGTCTTTCACAAGCCGGTCACACCTCTTCAATAACGCCCCTGGTTTTGTCGTCCTTGCTCTGACAGCCAGCGTGAGGTGTGTGCAAGAGACATGCTATGCTGTTATTTAACGCAAGTTTCATGTAGTAATAATCTAACCATAATGAGCGTTGTTAGACACTGCTTGACCTTACAAGATAAATAACAGCCCAGGACCACTACCAGGTCGATAAATATTCTAGGCGCCGGAACTGAACAAGTCTTATAGGCTGGATAAAGGGCTCAACAAACAAGAGCTTTTGCTCACCTGCCAGTGAAAACCAAAGGTTATTCCACTTGACATGAAGGATAGTTTCATATTAGCCTCACAATTGTATATCCCATGAATGGTAAAGAACATTATACTTTGTGGTAATTGCCAATAACGACAAGAAAATATGAGAAATTGATAAACAAGAAATGGAGAAGTTATCTCGGTCAAATTATGAAGAGTACTTGAATCAAGAAAGCAATCTGTGTGAAAGACAATCTTTTTTCTTAATATATATATATATATATATATATATATATATACATATCCAATGTATGATTGCAGGATTATACATACTGTATAAGACATCACCCAACAACATGATTGCTAATAAAAGCACATCAAGGCTTGCCCCAAAACCTCATTACAGTTTCTAAGTAAGACATAATACACAGGGCCTAGATCGATTAGGCAACTTCATAACAAGTTTTCATTACTCCATAATTACTCTGCTGGCACATCGACTTTCACATACAGTAGCTGGCTGTTCAGCACTACTGATCGCATTCTCTATGTAATTTTGATGGGCTCATCACAGACAAGGATATTACATTAAATACTGAACCCTAGTTTCCTAATAAAGCTCTGGGCTAATAATAAAAGGGCACGAGAGGGTAACATTTATGTCTACTATCAAACACAAGGTGGGCCTATGACAAAGCTACTTGTGTGGGAACTGTCTTGGAATCGTACATGTGTACCCTTGTAAATGTATTCATTATCAGACAGCTTGACCTTATTGTACAAATAGTGAGTTGGATAAGTAAACATCAGGAATAGCACACAGATAAAGGGAGGTGGATTTAGGTTTAAAAGATAGCAATGCCCTAATTTATATTGGTACACTTCTTTCAGAGTGTAAGACTATTATTACCCAATACATGTGCATTCATGACAAGATGTTTAATCTTCACAAACCACATCATATGGAAGCCTTTCCTTGTTTTGCAGTTTATTTTTCACTCTCTCGTGAATATCTTTTCCTTTTAAACCTATTCCTTCTCTTAGTATTTTTCTACTTTTCTTTCTTCTCCACTTCTTCTTTTTCTCCTTCTCCACTTCTTCTTTTTCTCCTTCTCCATCGATCTCCTTCAACTTATTCATTACTCTTCCTCTTTCTCTTCTTCCTCCTCTTCTTTATTCTCCATATTATTTATTTGACTACTATATACTTCTTTTTCTTCTTGTTATTCTCCTCCTCCTCCTTCTTCTCCTTCTCCTTTTCCTCCTTCTTCCTCTTCATCTTCTACTTCTTTCTTCCCATCTTCCAGGACATTCCTCTTCTACCTAATCTTACAAGAAGCATTCATGATATCACTAACCATCACCTCCTAATCTATCATCAGACATGTTGGATTACTATACGGAATATGTTATCCTGTCAATCATACTCGCCATGGTAACTATGACTAGCTAAACAATGGATCACTTTCCCAATTGTGTCATCCGATGTTCCTTCTCTAGTTTCTTCTTCTAGCTAACCCATGATCAGCTCATGACAGAAAACATATTTTACTCATCATCTCGTCCTTATTTCTTCTTTCAGTTTGCTTACGTAGTATTTCAAACCAGTACAAATCATTCAGAACTACTATTTGATTTCCATTATAAATCTCTTGTTACCTGTGAATTGAATAGAATTATAAGTGTACCTGTAGTGGAGGGATTAATGGCTTTTTATCATTTCTACAGTATGTCAGAAGATGTGTTTTATCTCCTCTAAAGTTTTCTATTTCTCTATATATGTATTATTTATTATTTTTCTCTCATGTGGCCATCACAAAATGTTAATGATGTCTTCAAACAGCTCGCTTACTCTGTAAATTTAAAGTGCATTACAACATGGATGTGGAAAATGCACCGTAAAACGTAATTATTATCCATATTTTATTCATACACTCAAATTATATGACCAGACGGGGGCTTAAACCAATATTCACCTTAAATTATGCATGGTTGGAAGATCAGGCCAAAGTCTTGTTTGTTTCTACGTTCCAACGAAGCCCAACCCCTTCCCTTCTATCTCTCTCTCTCTTTCTTTCTCTTTCTCTTTCTCTCTTGGTCTTACCCTCCTGAGACTAGACTCAATGATCCAGCATCTCAGAAGCTATTGACATTCTTGGTTGATTAATGTGATGACACATCTGATTGCAAAACCATCAATGACAAACCAATAAACCTCTATCGCAAGGCGAGTCTACACATACTCGACGAACATTCTTTAAGATGCAACGTGCATGGCCTGCATACAAAATATTTGTCTGGCGAATTTGATGCTGTTTTTCGGCCTGTGTAATTGATTTAAATCTCAGCTAGAACATTTGGATATAAATGAATGTATATAATTAAAAGGACTCCACATTAGTTAAGTCACAAAAAACATTATTGAATTCAGACAAACACATTGTAGCACTTAGAGACTTCGGTAGTAAGCGCTTTATAAGCACCATTTTTATTATTATTATTATCCTTATTATTATTATTATTATTATTGTACAGGCAATAAATTGAACAATCATCCCAAGATACAAGAGCAGACACAGGCCTACATGTGTTGCTGCAATACAAGATGGTACTCAGTTTCTACAACATTGTAAATGGAAGGAAAAAAAAGCAATCTTCTGTGGTTGCTTGACTTCCGCACATTTTAACCTCGTGCCACGATTAATCATGTAACATTTGGCCTACGGGTGTATCAGTCATACACTGCAGAAGACCCCCTTGAACTGTACATGACAGCCAGCGTATTGAAAGATGATGGTTCTACTTACATTGCTAGAGAAGAGCGAATGGAACCCATCAGTATCCTCAGTCCTTCAAAGGACAGTACCTCTCACCATTAATTATCACCTTAATTCTGCTGGCTACCAAAGGTCTTCCGGAATCCAACACATTACGCATTGATTCAGATACAAGAGCTTCTGCCTAACTTCAAGTATTGGCTTGACTATTACTCTGACTTGGCTAAAGTGGACTAAAAATTTGTGAGTGGGGACAGGTTCTTCCATTCCAAGTTCATCACTTCTTGGCCCCTCTCCTATTCATCCTGTTCCCACGATTTCTATAAAGAGGGGGTAGTGCTAAGCGTGCCTTGCTCCTTTCCTTAAAGCTAGTCTGAGAAGACAGACTTGAGATGCCCTCATTATGATAATAAGCTATATGTCTATGTATGTAAAAAAAAAAAAAAAAAAAAAATCCAATCACTCTGCTTCTCTGATGTTATTACATGCTAAAGAAGGCTCAACACCAACTTTGATAATAAAGTATGTCATCGAAAGTATATACAAGAAAGGGATCCTGATCCTGGCAGGAAATCAACAACATACATGTACATGTAGTTTGTAAGTATGATTACTCATTTTTGGGGGTAGAATATACACTGCATTATATATTGCACAGCTTCAATTAATTTCAAGATGAAGCAAAAATAGATATAACAACAATATAAAGGTAAACTTGAAACATAATGTACAGGCAAATAGAACACAGAAAAGCTGGTTCAAGAAAGATAAATAGTTATATAAAAGTCGTTCATGACTAGTATCTCCTTCATGATAGATGAAGGTCGCAGTTGGGAGTGTGGTTGCAAGAACACACATTGAAGTTCACAGTCTGCAATGCCAGACTAGCTTGCATGGGTACACCCACTACTACAAGAAAGAGGAGATATTGAAGGGAGTAGGTCTGGAATAATAAACCTGGCTTTCTCGTAAAGTTCTGGGGGGAGGATTCTCCAATTTCAGTTCCTTCTGTAGAAGAGATGAAAGATGCTCTGTTTAGCCTTTAGGGCCAACCCAAGTCTTCCATGCCCCCCTCATTCAGTGATGAGTGCTGGGCTATACCCCCACAAGATCCCCATCTCAGATTTATAGCTCATTGAGAAAGACAGTGACATCGTGGAATGAAGAGGAACAGACATGCCTACTTACATGTACATGTAATGAGCAGCAGGAGGAAGATGGTTAAGTTAAGAAGGTTGGTGAAAGATATTGGAAATTATATGTAAACAGCTCCACCTATATTCTTTTCAATTCGACTAGGCTTAAAACGTCTATTTTGGTTCTTGAGGTTTATAACAGGAATAGAAAAATGAATGCTGAGAATATTTTCCATGTCATATAGAATACTACATGCTTAGAACTTACAGGTCTAACTTAAGGTAATTACAGAAATAAAGTGTTTCTGATTTTAGTTCATAGTCAAGGGGAGTTAAACAAACTACATGTACTGTACATGTATATTGTGTCCGTCTTGGAGCCAGGAGCATTATTCTCAGTTCATTTTCCGAAGAGTTAACACCGTTCTGGCTCCAGACAAATGTAATGAATTAATACAACATCCGGTATTTAACAAAATGATAAAGAGGCAATCAAAGGCTTAGGACTTGAAAATACTTCCTATCCAGACTTGAAAAAAGATATTACACAAAACACGCTGAGGATATTGACCTTCCATCATTTGAAGAAAAACAAATCTCTTTTTACGAGGGATTGATTTCAAACCAGAATTCAGACCACTAATTGCTGGAATTCTTCTCAAAAATCCCACAGAGAGCCTCACTGTCTCACTACATACAGAAACAAGCACTGATCTGAAGCAGTGTTGTTCAGTTCAAATTACTCTAGACTAATACATGTACAAAGAGTGAGAATTTTGATGTCCCTAAAATAGATTCTGTTATATACCTCACTTAAGAAATCCAGCCATCTGATTGGTCGAATTGCATTCATAAACTTCAACTGTTCCTGTAAAATTCTCGGTAACCATGCTTAAACATTTCAATATTTTTAATAACCATGGTTATTAAAAATAGTTGGTCAGCCTCCATGGTTACCCCATAGGTTTACATGTTAAAAAATGGTTTGAGCGATGGAGGATACCGTATGTGTGCGAAGGATTGGTCGGTAATTTCAATACAATTGAATCTCGATCGATCTTACCGACAATTTTATCTTGCATTGTTGACATGAAGACGAAAATAAACTTCCAAAAACAAAAAAACAACATCTGCCGATAGATCTTGATCTTAGTTCGTGCCAATATGCATTGCAAAAGTAAAAGAAGGGTCCGTTTCATGGAGCTTTTGCGAAGCATCCCTCACGCGGAGCCGTTTTCAAACCATTTTAATGTATATATTGGAGAAAACTGCCAAGCATGTTAACGGCGCGCGTGGCCGAGTGGTCTAAGCGTTGGTTTTCGATACACCTCTTGTTGAACGCAAGAGTTTGAATCCCGTCTTCGACAAAAATGAAAATTATTTTTTATTTTTTATTTTTTAGTCTATTTTTTTTCGGCATATAAAAGTATTAATGACTGCTTTAATATTCGAGAAATAGTTGTTTTCATACGCTCTCGGGAAGGTTACAATTGGGCTATTCCCCTCGGCAAGCCTCGGGGAATAGCACAATTCTAACCTTCCCTTGAGCGTAATAAAACAACTATTTCTCTCAAAGCAGTCATTAATACTATATTGCTGCATCTAGACAATCTCCCGATTTTTTTAAATATAGCTTTCATTCGTACCATTTTTTCACCCTCTTTCTCTCATTTTTCTTCCTGGAAAAAAAACCCAGATACTGTTGAATCTTAAAATGATTAAAAAAGAATATACATGTATCCTTATAAATCCTCTTTTTGTCAAAGCATGAACATGTACTTTGAACTTTTACATGCATGTAGCTTGTATCATTGTGTACTTACATGATTATGGCGTTTACATAGAGACACAAATATTTTCTAAGGGTTTTATGTGAACCTTTACACAGTATCAAATTCAGAGTTTTGCTATACGATGTTTGAATTGAACTACAGGAATAATGTGCAGCCCCTGCATGAAACAACTATGACTTGGTATTAGAAGAAAATGGATTGAATTTCTCTTTTAACTTTCGAGGTTTACATAATCGACAGAACTAGTTGTAATAAGATTCTCTTAATATCACTGAGATCCACAATTTCAGATAGGGGAAACAGGAACCATCTTCTACATTAACATGTACCTGAGAAAATGATGACTCATAAACGGAGCACCTCTACCTCTACCTCTAAGCCTTATTCCTAATACAGCACCATCAAGTGATGTCATCCAAATCAATTCTACTGCAATCGCTTGACCTGTCCATGCAAGGATTTCAATAATTCATGATATCTATGTCCTTCCATGAAGAGGAGAGGAGAGAACTGACTTAAAACAAGCCAAAGATACTGTAGTACAGCATGCCAGGAAGGGAAGGAAATTTCAAAACCTATACATTACTTTTCTTCCTCTTCAAAGCAATGAATGAGGAGTCCGCACCTGCAAAAAGTGCAAACTCGCCTGTCAGGATCTCGATTCTTGTTTCTTTTTATACCTCTCACCACGAAGCACACTTCATTAGGCAAATAGCTTCAAGGCGCTAAGGCAATTCTTCTCCCCTTTTATCCTGTCTAGGCACACCTATATTCTTTTCACACTGGTTTTGCTTAGCCCCGTACTATCCTTAACCCCGGACTATTTTTGTTGGCTTTTCACACACGCTGTTTTTAGTCCCGTACTAGCGCCTATTCCGGAATAAGAAAATTCACGCTGTTCTCACTGCAATTCGTTAACCCCGGATATCGTGGATGTTATGATTGGACATACTTCGCATCTGGCCAGCTGCGATACGCTCCATTGTGTAGTACTGGACTATTTTTCGTTTCTGTTCTCATTCATTTTGCTTAGCACCGCAATTGCGGGGTTAGCAGGAGTTAGCACCACAATTGCGGAGTTAGCCCTGCTATTTTGCAGGGTTAGTTAACCCCGTACTATAGGTGGGGTTAGCCAACTTTAGCCCACTTTGGTAAAAGCCAGTCTGAACAGAAAGTGGAATAGGCTTAACCCCGGACTATAGGTGGGGCTAAGACCCCCCCCCCCCCCCCCTTAACCCCACCTATAGTACGGGGTTAAGCAAATTTTTGCCAGTGTGAAAACAGTACTAGACATTATCATTCTTTCTATTGCTTAAACCAAGATCAGAAAAAAACATGAAAAGAAATAATCCATGTCACGACACACCCCACAGCTATATAAAGAGAAGATTTTGTGTTGGATTGATAGAGGCATAGAGCGAGTAATGACATATTCTTACAGAGAATGATGGGAAAATGGCAGAGCTGTGGAGGAATAAAGGCAAAGAAAAACAGAGTGGAAAAAAAGCTAGAGAAATAGAGAAAAATTCCCAGGTAACTAATTCATCAAGAACATGAGTAGCAACACCTCATCCCTACATCTTTTACAATGTAGCTTTCACAGTATGTACACCATGATAATTTCATGTCATGCTAAAAAAACACAGAGTAGATGGAAATGACAGTAATCTGTGGCTAATACTATTAAAATAAAATAGATTTGTAAAATTAGCAAATAGTGGCTTGGTGGTTGAGCACTGGTTTGCATTTAGGGGGCCTAGGGTTCAAAATCAAGTAGACATTTATCAGACTTTTGCTATTGCCCTTTGGTAAGGTATTAATCCTTGAAAAATAATAATCAACGCTGTCAGATTGGACTCAAAAGGGCCATTGGTACACCTGGTGGCTAGTCTGCAAGCAAATACCTGCTTTAAGACAAGTCAGATAAAATAAATCTGAAATCAATCGATCAGTAACTAATGGGTTTATCTAATATAAGACCCTGTTCTGCTGGATGGAGACTACTGTAATTAACGTTGTTTAAACCGCCCTCGTGTATTAACCGCACCCCCTTTTTTTTTTTTTTTTGGCCGACTTTTTTTGTTGGCGACTTAAAAAACAGTAGAGGACCTGGGATAGAACCTTGTGGTACGCCGTGTAATACAAGAAAATTTGGAGAAATTATTATTATAAACTACATATTGAAATCTATCAGAAAGATTACTTTCAAACCAAGATGACAGACAAATTTGAGTGTTGTTCTAGTTTCCGAGTGGTGAGTCAACACACCGATTACTGAGCTGGGAGACATTGCCAGGCATAGCGCCAGGTGGAGGGGGCATAAATCGAAACTTTAAAAAAAAAAAAAAGGTGCGGTTAATACACCGTTAATTACGGTATCCTAAGGCTGAGTAGACCAGACCACCCCTGACCTCAAAAGTTTGTAAAGCATGGACAGGTTTTCCATCTGGCTGCCTCCTTTAATGAGCTTGGTAAGGGATACCCCTTGAGATGATCCAAGACACTGTATCACATCCTTAATCATGCCTGGATCAAATCAACGAATTAATCAATCAATAATTGATGGATTTACTAGAGGACTAGGACTGGACAAGACCCTGGTCTGGATGATGCAGACTAACTCTTGATAGACCAGACCAGACCATCCCTGACCTCAGGTAAGGACAAATTTTCCAGCTGACTGCCTTCACTACTGACCTTGGTTAGGGATATCCCTTGAGTTGATCCAAGACACCTTATCACACCCTGTATCTTGCCTGGAGGATGAATGGGAGCTAGATGGACAAGATGCCCTCTCCTGATACGATGACTGGCTTCTTCAAGAGAATTCTGATGAGAGAGAAACAGAATTTAAAAAACATTTATATCACATGAAGCTTGCAATATCCATATGACAGCAAGGAGTGGCTAATAGTATATCATCTGTTGAGGGCCAGAAGGGGCTTAATTCATATATTATTATTAAACATAGAGATAACACCCTGGCTGTCAACAGACGATTACTTCTGTTGTCTACTCCAATAATCTCTTTAATATACTGTGAGTACATGGAATTTAGCCAAACAATATTTATCACATGGCATTACATTTCATTGAATCATATTTCAGCAGGAGATATTAATGAGGAAAAATGAATGTAATGTACTTTTTTGCGGGGGGGGGGGGGGGGGGGGGGGCGGTAAGGGGGTATTGATCTTTTTAGCAGGAGATGCTAATAAGGAAATATGAATGTACTTTTTTGCAGGGGGGGGGTGGTAAGGGCGGTATTGATCTTTTTAGAAAGATTGGTAAAAAAAAAAACTCCAGTTATTCTTTCATAGGATAAGATTTAGCAGCATTTATATTAAACAAGTAAAATTTGATAGCAGAAGAGAACATACCGGAAGTCTTCTGCTACATAAAGGGTGATTCAATGTGAGGTCTACCATTAAAAGAAATTATCTGCCATTCTTACTGATTGGGTTGGGACTTAGAAATTCCTGTATATCTTCAAATTTATTAAACTGCAGACATTCAAAGTGAGAGGAAATAGGCCTGAACAAAAATCAATACCATCATATTTTCCAATGCTAGCGGATATAGGTTGAATTCAATTCCAGGGTTTGGACAAATATAATGGAATTAAAATAATTTTTTTTGATGACTGTTTTTCTAAGTTGCGGTCAAGGTATCACCTGGAGGATAAACCTGGAAATACCATACATGGGGTCATATTCGAGTTGTGAGAGAATGATAGGTTGGAATCCAAGGATAAACATCCAATTATAATTATATTGCCAAGACATGTGCATCTACTCATCCAGTGGAATGCATTGGATATCACGTTCAGAATATCAGGGGACTGAAAAACAAAAACAGGATCTCTATGTCTTGCAGGTATTCATCTTCCAGCACCCCTCTCCCCCTCCCCCTTCCCCTCCCCAACAACAGAATAAAACTGTATTTCAATGATATTTTTTATAAAGAGACAAATCCCTTAGTTAAGTGCAAGTACTAGTATCTGGTTTCTGCTATTATCAATATTTATGAGAAATTACCCCCAAAAGGGTTTCCTCTTACAACCTAAATAAACTTGAAAAGAAAAAGAGAAACCTTTTATTAAACATGCATTATGTACGATGTAACTTCCACACATACATTGACTGTTCTTTATGCTATATACCAAAATAAAACCTCAGAAATTTTAATACACAAACCCGATATTGTACATTGTCTAGTAGTCCGACCTTGAAATAGATTACATTTACATTTTATAAGCATCAAACCGCAAATCTGCATTGTTCATTTAACTAATAGAAATCAAGAAGGTATGCAGTGGAACTGAATAAAAATACAAACTACTCACAATCACGAGGATAGACAGTACACAGAAAAATAGGTGTGGAGGCAATTTATGGTGTCTTTCACAAGCGTCTCATAAACGTTTCCATAATAATATATGAATAGCATTATTCCACAATAGGCATTGGAACTCCATACCACGACATTGAATCTCGATCAATACATTCACTATAGCATGCCCCTTCATTAAGATCAACATTCACAATGGACTTTGAACATGAAATTAAGCTATCTTACCTTCAATACATGAATAATCAGCCTACTTCAAATAAACAACTTCATGAATATATTTTATCTATCCAATGAATAATTCCTTGCAAGTCTGGGAAACCCCACAAAATTGTTCAGGAGACTACCAGTACTTCTGCCAGCTACAGCATGCAGCACACAGTAAAATGAGAGAGAGAGAGAGAGAGCCACAATCGGTTCTAGTGTGTGATCCTAGGTACACAAGCGCAAGCGGCTGGCTCGAGGTCTACCAACTGTCTCATTCAAACTGTGAGAGGGTGCAGTAGAGTACTGGGCAATCACCCGGGGTGCTTGTTCTTTTGGTGGGTTCATATGGCAACAGAATCAACTACAAGGAATGTCTCAATAAAAGATCGTTTGTGCGTGTTTAATCATTTACTAGGGTCTAGGAATATTCAAATGCAACAGCTATGGGGGGGGGGGGGGGGTGCAAATGTACAGGAAACAACATGGATGTGCTATTTGTTGTTCACGCTGATGTACTACTATTTCAAGAGAACCGTTAATTAACAATTGAATAACAAATTAAATGATCCACTGTGTCTGACAAGTTTAACAACATTGTCCTTCTAATGAGTGATTTGACATCAGTTGTGTCTAGAGATAAAGATGTTTGTATACAATGTCAACAGACCCTTGTCTTCTCAATCACATGGGCAAACATCTTGCTGTCATGCATTTCATGTTATTACTCTTCCATTTTATCTCATGGAATCCATAGGTCTGTCTTCATCAGCTCGAGATTGTCAAATAGCCCGCTATTTCTGATTTGGGAAATAATCCCAAAGTTACAAATCGCGTCTTCATCAGCTGGAGACTTCACCTTGAAACTTGAAACTCAAGCTCGAGATAATTTGCTCAGCGTTATTTTGCAAATTATCCCAAGATATCTTGGGATGATTATCTCGACCAAATATCCCACTAATTGCAACTTCGGGCTGATGATGACGCAAATACTGGATAATTTGCGATCGGGATTGTTCAAATAACGGGATATTTGGCAATCTGGAGCTGATGAGGACAGGCCTTATCATAATCTTAGGCAAAGAGTGAAATAAAATCAATATTTTGGATATCTACAGCAAATTTGCAGCTTTCATTTCATCAATTGAATTGTAAATTAAGGCTATTTAGCCAGCCCAAATTTCATATGAAAAGGCAATATTTCTTGTACTGAAGAAAGAAAAAAAGAAAGCGCAGGGGGAAGAGAAATGGAGTGAGGTAGAGAGAGAATATAAAAGAACGGAGGCAAACTGCAGGGATTCGAAAATGTGTTGAGAGGAAGCAAATTAGGCCACGCACCAATAACAGACATTTGTTGTGTTCAAATTGTATTATTTGAGTAGACATGCTGAGTTATGACCTCTCCCATTGGAACCTCTATACAATAGCCAAGGATCTGAGTAGAGTGTATTTGTGGACCCATGTTTATCTTCTTACGCTTGAGTTCTCAACCGTCAGCCATGATTACTCATAGTTATAATATGTAGATGTGCCTGGGAAGGTCACAATAAAGAAAAAAATTGTAAAAATAAAAAAAATTTTTGATAAAGTATAGACATAAAATGATAATGGCTCTTGTACAATAAAATTTGAACCATTAAAGATTGATGTGCCAATCAATTTCCTATATATTGTAGGTATAATCTCAATTGTCATAAAAGTGAAGAGAAGAATATAGAACAGCTAGTATTATATGCAATAAAAGAAACAAACCTAGTATTATAAACATCCCTTTTTATTTCCGACGCAGGCTTACTAGCATAATGCTTAAAAATTGGTAAGAAGGGAATGAGAGTTGGAGTTAGAAAGCAGAAGCTGAAGAAAAAGAGGAGAAATTGGTGTGAGTGGTATGACATGATGGAGAAAGAGGAGGAAGGAAGATAATGTTTTTTTCTTTCTTCGTAATCCTGTCTAAAAATATCATAAACAACATGTCATAAACATTTATCAGTTTGGAGAAAACCAAAGTACATCTGTCTGAGCTAAAAATAGTTCTGTACCGGAAACCACTTCTACAATGGTATCATTTGTCTTGCATTTTTCGGATGTACAGCTCAGATGTACGTACTCACAATCAAAAGGAAGTGGTATTTTAAGAAACATGACAACATTCAGAGAAATGTCAGCATACATGTAGCTATTAGAAACATAATTCCAATTTCATATATATCAGACATCCCTTGGGCTTTAGCCTGGTGTCAGTATCGCTTTGGATTTCTTGTGAAAGAGCGGATTCTTTCAGTTTCAGGACTGTAAAACTAAGTCTGATTTGACATAGTACTCGCAACTGTATTTCAGGAATTCCCGCAAACTTCATATGTCATAACTGGGACTATATTTAAGTGGTGAGTCATATCGAATACAATAATGCTTTTGCAAAATGGCAAATTTGATCCTGCACGGTAGATATAATTTGAAATAAATTATAGTACAGACGACCTTGCAGAGGTGTTGTGCAGATGGTATAACAACACTCAATTTACGTGCAGCTGTAATTTTTTTCTACATCCATTTACATGTACTTTCTCTGACACAATATGTCTAGCAAGGCATTCAAGGCTGTTTGGAAGGAAACAAATAAACCATCCAGACTCACCCACTCCACAAACATTTTCACAACTACTGTGCATATTAAAGGCAAACAGTGGTCATATAAATGAATGCAAATTAGTTTGTTCAAGATTTAATTACCCCCTAATCTGATAATTTGATTTCTATAATGTTAAGGATATCAGGGAATGGGATTCTACTTGCATACATATTTCCTTTAGCCAATGAGGGTTCATAAAAATCTTTAATCTGCAGATTTTCTGAAAATAATTCATCTTGTAGCTAGACTACCATTTAAATCTATGTGATTGACCAACATATCATCTCTCAGTCCCATACATTCACTTTCCACCCTGTCTACAATGTACTACAACTGCAAGACTGCCCATTATCACATGGTACACCCTGCACAGATTATGTGTTAAGCAGGGATTAGGGACGGCCTTATACTCCTGAATGTCGTTACTGAGGATATGGCCAATTTTGTTGCCAGGAAGTGTGATTTCAAAGCCAAATACACATACATCATGTCCTCCATGCGGATTCTAGATTTACATCGAAACAAAACTGCTTAATCCCATGTTGTGTCCATTCCTTTTGATGGTAGAATTAGCCATATTTCTCTCATCAACGCGTATCCATAGATCGATAAGAATTTAATCCAAGGGATTCACATATAAATGATGATTTGTGCACATTTCATGTTGTTTGTCAGAACTCATTTGAAAAGAAAAAAAATCATAACATTTCAAACAGGAGTACAGTGAACGACATTATTTTTTCATAATGCTGTCTATTTTTAATAGGTAGTGAAATAATCTATATGCTTCTTCATCAAAACAACAGAAGCAAAACTTTTAAAATAGGGGTGGGAAGAGGAGAGAAGGTGGGAAAAATAAAAGATGATATCAAAAGCAGAAAATAATATAGATGCCAAAAACCTTGTGATGAAAAGCAAGCATGAAAAATTGTTCTACATTGTACGTAGACAGAAGCTTTACAAAAACTTTTACACATAATGCCCATCATTTAAGGTCAAAATCTTAAAGTCAACTAAAATGTGCTATTAAAGAAAAATCTATTACCGGTATATACCCTAGGCCTATGGGATAAACTAAGGACAACCAAATTCTTTACAGTCTAAACAAGAAGGTTTGAGATATAGTTTCAAACATTTTCAAGCCATGCGTCGAGGCAGTTAGTATAAAGTATCGCAATACATTAGTACCACTTTGTGTAATACTGAATTGATCACCAAAATGTAAGTCCATTAGCATCCTGAAGTAAATTGCTTTTTTTTAAACCCCTGAACTTGATCAGAAGCTTACTGTAAAAACATCAACAACAAAAAGGCACAAGATCATAACTTTATCAAATCATACATGAACTATGTAGATTTTACGCTTCTACCAACCTTAAATTTGTTATGCAAGCTTTCTTCCACTCCTGTGGACTTTCTCAAGCTAAGTGATCAGTCTGAGGGTGCGTTTATCGGGTCTTGCCACTAGATATGTACATATCGAACCCCACTATCGAACCACACTCATGATACGAATGTGATTTTCTGCCAGTTTCTCCAACATATGAATTATTACAGTCTGTGCACGTAATCTTGTATAGACAGGTATTGCGTACAAGATTATGTGCACAGACTGTAACAATTCATATGTTGGGGAAACTTGCAGAACTCTTTAAATGAGCGTCTAAAAGAACACAAAAGAGCCCTCAGATTGAGCAACCCATCCCATTCAGCATTAGCTGAACACGCCCTCAACACAGGACATACCGGTAACATTGGATGGGAGGATGCTCTCATAATAGACTTTGAAAGTAACTTCTGGGCAAGAAAGGTGAAAGAGTCCATATGGATTATTAAAGAGAATTAAGCCATCACTAAACAGGGACTCTGGGTACCTATTGTCACCGATCTTTGGTCCAGTGATCACAGGACACCAGGCAGTGCAGCGAAACAAACGAGTGACTCAGACTGATCACTTAGCTTGAGAAAGTCCACAGGAGTGGACGAAAGCTTGCATAACAAATTTAAGGTTGGTAGAAGCATAAAATGTACATGTTATCATTATTCCCAACTGATGAAAGTTTTCTGTATCATACATGAACTGAGCACTTATCAGAATCAGGGATGCAAAAATCAATTCAAAATTTATACCAAGCCTTTCAAGAATAGAGCAGTGTATAAAATATTTGTACCAGACTACCTCATAGGTTCATAAGAAATCAATTCATATTAAAAAAAAAAAAAAAAAGAAAGAAAAGAAATCAATTCATGTTTTACATTTTTATTCCAGACAGCCAACCCTGGATGTCCCTGGGAGTTACGTACATAAAGAGTCGGTTTTGAAGAAAAAAAAAAGAAGGACAAAGAAACATGCATCTGCCATCCATTCAGGCAGATGAATAAACAGTACAACCTTCAGTATGGCTTTCAAGTCTTGTATTCTATGTTCTTCTTCTATTGTTAAGGAACCTCCTATGTTATCATTTTCCCACAAACTGTAGACAAAAATGTTATTCTACTTGCTCTCATTCAGTACTACATTATAACACCCTCCCATGATTTTATAGTGGAATTTGATAATTATTGAATTTAGTTTTATCATTGATACATGTAGGAACGTCCTTATCCCATGAGAATTTGAATGTGTGTCCCAGTAATAGTCTTTGCACAATCCTGTCCCTAAGAATGGCTAGTTTCCAATGGAAATGTTTACCGCTATTTCTTACTTCAGTTCCTGAAAGAAAAAAATTAATCCCACGTCCCTTCTGTGAATTTCACAGTCTTTCCCATTGACTTGTATGTATATCTACCCTAGACAGGTAAAAGATTTCTGCAAGAAAAGCCCCTCCTATCAAACCATGAATTGTGATGCCTTGCGAGAGGGAGGATGGGGTTAGAGAGGACATCACAGACTGTTCATGATAACAAATTTAATTCAAATTTAAAAAAAGTATCAGGGAAGGGGTTGTGGATAAAACAACAAAGAAGAATTTTCATCGAAATTCACAATATCCTTTATACAGTATGTACATTGCCAAGGTCAATATGCTATACAGTCACATGTTTTGGTGCCTGCCTTTAGTTAGTTTTTTAAAACAAATAAAAACAATTTCAGTACAGCTTATTGTTCTTCATCATGTTTGTGTCACACTCGCATAAGTTAAAAGCAAATTTGGAGTAAATATCTCATTGCCAAATATTGACTTTGACACACTACATTCCAAAAATGTGTCTGAATTAAAAACAAGTCTTTGATATTTGATAAATGTTTTGCGAAATATTTACTTTGACATAATATATCACGCAAATATACATTTTTATAAAGACAATGTATATAGACTACCAAAGCCTAATTCGACATTTGTTCTACATGTACGTGGGCAGTTTCTCCATGGAAAGCAAATAAAGATAGTTGCATCCTGTTTTTTCCCTTTCTTATTTAATACACCACACAGTACTTTGCAGTCTGCATACTGGTAGTTTCAAAGCGAGGGTTATAATAAAAATCACCGCTGACTCCATTAACTTTGATAACCCAATCATCATTTCCACTCTATAAAACACTTACCAATGAATATTATATGGGATTCATATACCTTGATAGGTATCTACAATTTTAATGTACACATATGTTCCATAACTTCTATTCAGGTCAATTGTTTTAATGAGTTTATTACCCACTGATAATGGACTTTAGCCAGTCAACAACAGAATGATATTGACACAGGTATGCACTGTTATCAATACCGGTATGTAAACGATAAGATATTTATTTTTACGTTCATTCACAAGCATGGGTTCCGGCCATTCAAAAGCTTAAAATTATTTCAAAGAGGGCTCCAGAATAGTGGGCTATTTGCTCCGGAAATCTTCCCAAAATATTTTGGGCTAGTTTGCAAAATAGCCCGCTATTTGTGGTCCATCCTCACCAGCTCGAAGACTCGCACTATGCGCAAACATTGAGCAAATTTCTCGAACTCGAGTTTGGAGCTGATGAAGACGCGATTTGTAACTTTGGGCTAATTTTCTGAATCACAAAATAGCGGGCTATTTGGCCAAGTCGAGCTGATGAAAGCAGGCCTCATGTGAGACCACCTGCATCAAGAATGCATGCATGGGGCTATGTGAAAGTCATTATAATTTAACTCCATGAAGCAATGGGGCAAGGTGTCTGGTAAAACAATACCCTGTCAAAATTAATGAGAGTCTGGTAGGTAGGTAGGTGTTTATTACCATGCAATTCCCATCTGATACATTATATGATTACTTTTTAGAGTAGGGTACATCATGAATAGGAGTTCGATGTCCATATCTTAAAGCTTTTCATAAGTTCCATAAATTTTTTTTAAACACACAAAAAAGGTTCTAAACCAGAAAAGTATAAATTCCTATTTAATTAAAATGGTTCTCAAAAAGAAAAATAATGCTTATTTAAAAAAAAAAAATAATAATAATAATACTGACATTGAATAATCTTTTTCTGTGTGTAGAATAAAAGAAAGGAAAGTATCTTCTGACGAGAAATGAAAAGAAGTTGTCATTTGGGCTGTTCATGGAGGATGAAAACAGCTAGAGAACTGAATGACATAAAAACATGTACACATGTAAGAGCTTAATATGCTCATAAATCTTTGAACATGAAATATGCCTTCCGCTTTCCTGATGGCACTCACTAAAAGCTGTATCTACCCCAGCAGCAATTTAGTAGATCAACTTGTGGGTATCTATGCACATTTGACCAAAATAGAAACTTCCCATTCATCAATCATTCCTCGCAATCATAATCAAAACTAAATCTGACAGTCGCATGTCTCGCTTCTAAAGGCTGTTTATGCACAGTCAGTCATATGAAGAGCCTTTTATTAAGTTAGAAACCTTTGTCTGCCTAAATCCATGAGTCCATCTACCAATAATATACAGTCTGAGGTTTACTGGTAAACAAGATAATCATGATTCACATCATTCACATTAAATACAGAAATAATTTGCATATATATGGCTTTACTGCATTTCATAACAATTACTGGCCAAAATGCAAAGGAGAATTGCTAGACAGGAAAGGATTTTTTAACAAGAGCAGAAGGCCGAATAACTCAATGAACTGGAAGCAAGATGAATAATGCATCCTGAATGGAAAGGATTATGACTAGCTGCGAATCTCAGCGTACATACATGTATTCTATATTGTAAAGCAGTGCTCTCCCATTACCGGTTTATATACTCCAACCAAAAATAAATGTGAAAATAATTGGCAGGTATTTTTATTGGGGGGGGGGGGGGGGGAGATACACACTCTGCATCCATCACAAGTGAAAATGTTTCTGAATATATTACAGGAACATAAGCTAAGAATTATATTACCTGCATCCATACAGTGCATATACCTTTGAGTGCTTTCATTCAAATATATCAATAATGAATTTATTCTATTTTAAACTATAACATAACTAAAAAAAGCTGTGGCACAAATTTTATTAACTAATAAGGAGAACAGTGGGCCTATATTACATGTATGTTAAACAATTTTTTCTCTGTAACCTGCCCCCTTTCCTGTGCCCCCTTCGGAGCCAGTTGGGAATTCCCATTCTATGAGCACCATCCGTTGGATTTGCAGGGCATGGAGCGGCTAACATTATGACCTCTCGTAGGCATGAATTATTCACTCTCCGTACAAGCCCGAGGGGGTAATCGCGCGAGATGCTGCGAGGAGCGTGAATCTCGCTCTTTGACTCACAGGCCGGAGATGGCAGAGAAGGGGGGTTAATGAAGTGTAATGATCCCTAACAGCTAGGGCTGAATATACGTGGAAGAGTGGGGTAAGGGTGGGTGGGGCAACGTTATGTAATCTGAAATATGCAGGAAATCCGTACTGGTGGTAGTGTGAATTTGTCGATGCGCGTTTGATACGTAGCGCTAATTGAAATAAATGGAGCAGAGAGCGTGGCATTCGCACCAACATAATCCAATCTCTGTAGTCAAGAATTCTTTCTGTAATCAAGTTTGCTTATCCGGAAGAACCCCCAGGGCTATTATGCATCTTCAAAGCGTATTGCATTTGATTGAATTTCTTATCCTCTCCCAAATGGGAAATTTCATCTTAGTGTATGTGGTACTGCACAACATGATGTGATTAGATGTGATTACAGTACTATAGATTGAAATTCAAACTACACATTACAAGATTTCCAATCAAATTACGGTAGAGGTTTTTAATGAGAAACTATATGTAACTATTTGATAAAATTGTAATTGCCCAAGAGAACAGGTCAGTGACAGTGTGAGCAAAATCTTATTAATTTGTTGTTAAAGTTATGAAATATTGAAGTTGCAATCAATCAAACATAAATTTGCAAAACTGTGACGTATCTTGCAAGCTCCTCTCTAATTCGCTCTGTACAGAAAATTTCATTAACTTTCATGTTCTTAGTTATTGCTGAAGAAATAGATTCGTTTCATAAAGGGGTTGTATAGGAACATATTTCCAATCATCACATTTAGGGTGCATGTATGATTGAAAATTTTCTGAAGGCAAAGTAGAAATTGCTTGGGGGAGGCTTGCAAGCTACGTCAAGGAGTTGCCAATTTATGTTGATCACAACTTCAAAAATTCATTAATTTCTTATTTCAAATCGGATCTTGCTCAAACTTTCACTGACCTGCATGCTCCTCTCATTTTTCTTCTATTGAAATGAACATGATATCAGGGTAGGCTTTCCCTTTAAAATAGGTATCGATTTAAACAAACAATGTAAACCTACATCATATAATAACCCTCGCTGGGCCTGCATGTACTAAGTCAATGGGAAATGTTATGACAGTGGAATGTGTCCTAGTGATGGTCGTGTTCCACTGTTAATCATCAAGCATGAGTATTCTCCTTCACGATCACGTGCATCGGTCATGGCTCAATTTGTGGTTTTATGACAAACGAGAAAAGATCTTTGCCAAGAATTACGGAAGCTTGCTTAATTTGAAGTCTACGCTGTGCAGGACAGTGTACACCAAGGGAGATTGTATGCCTAAGTTTCATGCAGGCAACACTGTACAGGCGAGACTGATTATCACTACCCATCATGCTACAAATATGTACTATGTAGAGCTACTCTTAAGATGACGTTCCTATAAAATGTGAGTTTTATAAACGGTAGCTTTGATTAAAGTTATCAATAGGCCTGTCTTCATCAGCTCGAGATTACCAAATAACCCGCTATTTAGACTATCCCGATCCAAATTATCCAGCTAATTTGCGTCTTTATCAGCCCGCAGTTGCAATTAGCGGGATATTTGGTTGAGATAATCATCCCAAGATATCTTGGGCTAGTTTCCAAAATATCCCGCTATTCGTCCGGTGGGTCATCACCGGCAAGAAGACTCGCATAATGCGCGAACGCTGAGCAAAATATCTCAAGCTAACCTCGAAGCTCGAGTTCGAGTTTCGAGGCCGAGTCTCGATCTGATGAAGACTTCGGACTTATTTCCCAAATCAGAAATAGCGGGCTATTTGGCAATCTCGAGCTGATGTAGACATACCTAATAAGAGCACAGCTCTTCCTCTATCCAACTCCTAATCCCCACTCCACACACACACCAAAAGAGAGAGAAGGGGGGGGAAAGGAATCACTATAACATTTCATAAATCAACCTAATAATTTACTTTTAGGGTTGATATTCATGAAATCTTTCATATTCAGAGGCCACTGAACCGTATGCTACAAAGAATCTCCTTTGTATTGAATGTCCCTAAATTGTGGTGAAGGACCACCATATTACAGTTATAGTATACGATAGTAGGAGAGTGTTAGAGATGATATAAGGGAAAATATAGCAAAGAAAGGATCTGTTCTTTATCCCCGTTCAATGCCACACATCTTTAGTAAACTGGTTTCGATATAAACCTTCCCATCCTTGAATTGGAATGAAAGTACTCAAAGATTTTCACAAACAAACTTTCTTTTGAAGTTTATGCTACTTTAGGGATATCTTAAAGGTATAGACCAATTTTGAAAATGCCCCCCTCTCAAAAAAATGAATTGGAAGCTCTTATTACCAATCATATGAAAGAATATGTTTTGACTAATACATGATGATACATATTTTGCAGGGAAACCGCCTACTATATATTTGGTAAATTATTATATCTATCTGGACTGGATAGATATCGCGTAGTCCCATATATATCTTTCTGTGTACAGTGCTTGTAACTTAACCAAGACTGGGCCAAATTTCTTATCATTTTGATGATTCCAGAACCTTGCAGTACACACCAATACTTATATGCTAGATGATCAACCTTTTCTGCTCGATTCCACAACGTTTCTTTTACAATGCAATCGCGTGACCAGAACTGGTCTATACCTTTAAAACTATTTATCTTTCCTTTAATAGATAGAAAAGAAAGAGAGGAAGAGACAGAACACTTTCATTTCTCTTCAAGTTGATACTGGACCACCAATGCTGATGAAGATGAACAAAAAAACAAAAAAAATATTTCCCACACCAACATCTGGATGGAGGTGGTGGGGGTCATATCTTTCGGGGATACATCTGGATTTTGAGATATTTTGTGAAATATGAAGTATAATTGACATTGCTTTTAACAATAAAACAACAGACAAGCTATAAATGAAATATTACAACATGATCCAACTTGGTGAATGAAGTTTATAAGGGGAGTTCAAACAATGCCTAGAAATTTGTGATTTATTAGATACAGGAATAGCAAACGCTCCACAAAATTAAAACGCATAAATCCATCAACAATGTCTGGAAAAGTAATGAAAATGGACATAAATCAAATTGGAGGTTGATAATTGGATTTCTAAGAAATTTTTTTTTGTGAACATTAGTAGATATCATCCATGTATTCCATGTGTGCATACCTTTCCCAATTTCAAGAAGTCAACATCGAGTCATGCAGCCTAAAATAAAATCCACAGGATGTAATTGCTCTTTACAAGATTATTTCTGCCTTTAGGGTGTTAACTCCCGAAATCTGTCTCCATGGTAGACTTGAATCATCGTATTCAGACATGGCCTAGCATAGGTTTCATTCAATGAGGCTGAATTAACATCATTTAAGCTTGTTTATATGGATATGTGAATTTTCCATTAGTAGATCAGTACGACCGATCTGATTTTAATCATTTCATTCCGTAATACTCATGGTGAAATCTGTGCGGCAATGGACATAAAATCCACATGGATATGTATTTTTACCCAAAACATTTATACATGGGATGTAAGAGTAGCAATACATGGACTTCTACATGATTTGTTGTAGGAAATTATTTAGAGTAGGGCACCTCTGGATTCTCTTTAGGTTATGATTAAAAAGTAAAACCATTTGTAATTAATGATTACTTTTAATTCAGGAGTGTACTAGACTAACATCACTCCACATGCATGCACAAACAATAGACAAAAAACTTCAATTAAATGTGGAGGCCTATGTATTTATATTTATGCCTTGATATATCTGAACAAAAATTAAGCTGCACATTTTGATAACCTCGATCTCTAGTTTTCCCTCATTCAATGACAATTAAAACAATGATGGATCATAAATATATGCACTAAAGTCTTTCTGCTATCTGGAACAACACAAATATATTTTTAATATGTAGAAGGGATTCACATCTATCCCTTGGGTGTTTGCTTGTATACCTTGGGGTACACAAACTTGGGGCACAAACTTGGGGCACAAACATGGGATAAAAGATACCCTTAGATAGCCTTCATTACATTATTAAACCCCACCTTCTTGTCTCACTCTGTGTGCTATTTCTTGCACTGATCTTGCGAACCGAGCGGATATCAAGCAGTGAAGCTCGGGCAGGTGACAGCCAATTTCTGTTTTCAAGTCTCGGGCGGAGGCGTGATAAGAGTGATGGTTCAAATCAGCTGCATCTCGCCCTGGCTGGCTTCAATATTGGCAAGGGATCATTTAAAGGTACAGAAATGATCTGAATTTTTTTAAAGATCTACTTCAATATCAATATCTAGGAGACTATCTTTAGGGAATAAAGTGATTTTGAAATGCTCATGGGTGAGGATTTGCAACGATTATAAAACAACAACTTTTCCTCCTGACCAATCAAAAAGACTTTTTAAAGTTATATGTTGTCACAAAAAGTATTTATGGTTATAACAATTAACTCATATATATATATATACTCCTATTTGGGGATACTTTTTTGGAAATATTTCTGGACATACTCCTCTGGTTATTAGATATGATAATTACAATTTTCATTATAAACATGCTTATTTAAAATCAATATTGATCTCTTGAAAGTTATTAGAATCAGTTTAACAACCTGGGGAGCAAATCAGATTGATATTGTCAACTGCTTTTTCTTCTTCTTCACTTTGAGCATAGGTGAAAAGTATAAAGAAAGGTGAGAAAATTGAAGGTGCAACCGTGCAAGAACAAACAATGGGGCAAAGTAATTAAAAGACAATATTTTGAAGGACAATTAGAAGTTTGTGATGTTGATTTAGAAATAGCATGGATAGAGCAATACCATCCAAATGATAAGGTTCACTGATCTAAATTAATTGAATAACATTCTTGGTAGATAGTTAATATAAAAAAATGTTCTATGTAGTAATAAGTGGATGAATCATAGCACTCGATACACGAGGATTTCTCACGAGAAGATGGAGAAAGACCTCCTCCTCTTCTGTGCCCCCATCTCGTCACCACCAAGTTTACGCCAACTCCACTCATGTATACACACTAAAAATATACATGTGCCTCAACTTCATCCATTGCTCAACTCTCCCATCTCTCCGTCTCTGCCCTTTCAATTTTATTTCCTGTCTTTCTCCTTATGTCTGTGTTCCCCAGACTCTATTTTCCTTTCATCTCTTTCCATCATTGGATTAATTTTCTTTCTGGGTGCTCCCATTTTGCATCATCATTCAAACCCTGGTTACGAGGTCTCCCCCGGTGAGAGGAAATGTAGGCTGTTGTAACTGAGGCACGATACCCGCTGCTCTTGCTCACGACCCCTCCTCTCGCTCGCGACCCCTCCTCTCACTCAAAGACATAAACTGCTCCAATGCAGGATTATACCTCGTTGAACTGTATGTACATGTATAAGTGGAGTGAAGATGCATGTTTAAAGTTACCATTAATTGGCTAATCTTATTCAATTTCATATTTCTGAGAAGTACTTCATTTTCAGTAAAAACCCAAAGTCAGATGGAAGCTAACGATATTTTCAATGCCACACAAGGCTTACAATGATTTTTAAATAAATACTTCCATCAAAATAATAGATTGAAAATGACTATTGCTTCAAACTTGTTTTGGGTAGCCAACATTTTGTATTAAAGGATTCTGATTGTTTGTATTCCTCTCATATGAATATGTAATTGTACACTCTTTTATTTGCGCAAGGGAAAAGTATCTACAGAACCATGGAGATGTTTTTCACAATTAAAAAAACCCAAAATATGGATGAGAGAGATGGAACAGGATCTACTTGGAGTAAAGATAAGACTAAGAGCAGGATGTCCTGTAAGAAGAGGGTTGTTTGGTAGCAAGAGAAAATGATTTACATCCCCAACAGATCAGAAAAACATCTTGAGATGTAAGTCATGCAATAGACTGTTTACGTTCTCGATAAACACACTTGGGTCTACACCCGGGCAGATGACACAACACAAATCATTGGATATGTCTCTCTCATGACATTTGTTATTCTTAGTGGTGTGTTTGTCAGAGGGAGCTCTCTACAGACTCTCTACAGAGGAAAGGAAGGGATGCTCGCATGAGACGGGGCCTCACCTCACAAATTAATGGCAAGGCATTCAAGACCTCTGCAGCCGACAAAAACAACTTTGAATTATGGATTTTTTGCAGTACCTTGGCCTTCTCATTAATTGGGACTGGATGCTGAGAGAACACACTCGCTTTCTCACTAAGGTTTATTTATACATCAAGTCTATCCTTTACATAAGTAGCACATTTTATAACGAGAAATTTGTCTACAATATGGGGTAGGAATGAGGATTGTAACATTTGGATGCACTAATGAATTCTCAGAAGACTGTATATACTGCACATGCTGACAAGGATTCAGAACAAAGGCACCAAAATACAATCTCATTTCAGTTTGGTATTACACACATTATAAAAAAATGTTGAAATTCATTGTGATAATTAATAATTTTGATAACAGAGCTCAAGTTGACCCCCCCCCCCCCCCCCTCCCCACTTCAAGTTCAAATTCAACTGCTGCTAACTTTCAGTGTCTGGATCTATTTTGGGATGATACCCAGCAGAGTTTGGAAGAAAAACAGAACTAGGAGATCTCAAAACCCCTGCAGATATTTTCTTGCACACCTCGGTGAAGGAAGATATCTTGGTATGTGTGATGTACATGTTTATACACTGACGTCTTATTTTACGTGTGCTCTTGGCAAAGGAGTTCAATTACATTCAAATTTGTATACGGGAACAAATTTAAAGTGACTATGCACAACCTTGATAAGGGAAGGAAATATAATATCATCTGTTTGGAACCAGGAGGGAGTTCACTGTGTGCAAAATTATTACGCGCTTCTGGCTCCAAACGGGTGCTGGGGTAAATTAAAAGTACCAGTAGGCCTATATTTTCAACAAAATAGAGTGTATGAGAGGTAGAAAATGTAGAAACTAAATTTTGTAATGGGAATTTTTCTATTTCTATGTCAAGAGGGTTATGTTCCGAGATAAAAGGGTCTGTTTTCAGGTTTTAATTTCCTATATATTTCCTTTAATACTCTAATAATGGTCATATTTTGACTTCAGATCTCCTTGTTTGCTTGTAAGACTCATCAGCTATTTGTTATTCATGTAATTGGGTTATACCACAGAGATACGAGGCTCGTCTGGTAACTCCTTAATTATACCAAATAATAAAATATCAACAACAAAAAGATAAGTTCTTTGATCTGTACATGAGATGTGCATGTACATAAATGCAATCCATATTTCTGCCACGTTATATGCCACTGTGAATAGACCCCTATCTGCCAGATACCATCAAAAAACATGTCAAATCGAGGTCAAAAACGTGAGGTGGAGTATTTTTATCCCACCTATGGACAAGAGGGTCATCTCTTGTGTCACTGATACTCCATACCTGTCTCTCTAGACTAGCATACATAATACCTGTCTTTCTTCTCAGGAGTTGATCCCCACCTTGCCAGACTGGGTAGAAATCAGTGTGAAATTACTGGAAATTGGGAATGGTTTCTATTAGAACGATTAAAAGAATTTGCATTGAATCTTATGGCCAATTGTGATTAAGCCAACTTCTATATTTATATATATCGAAAAGAAAAAGAAAATACCTAAATGTAGGTGACTGACATCAAAATGCAATGTCACACTCACAGTAATAGTGTCTATGACCTTCCAAAGATACAGGGCGCGACAAACCCGCTTGCCCGATGTCCCGGGGCAACCAAATTGAGCCGTCGGGCAAGTAAATAAAATTATCACTTGCCCGATCGGGCAAGTGATACTTTTACAGTAATTTCCTAGTGTCCAAGAACTCTACCATTCACCCGTCAACTTCTTACCCGTCGTCAAAATCCAGAAGCAAAAAAGCGATCGTTCCGATTTCGAAAAAACTTCACAGACAGCTAGCCAGCTCAGCTAGCTCAGCGCGCATGCAACAGTGACACTTCAAGCCATGAATGCCGCTCCGCCTCCACGCACGGCCGGCCGTGAGCTAGCTAGAGACAGCTAGCGCGATCGTACCAGCTGCGAGCTTATTCGCGCTCTCTCTCTCTAGCTCTGCAGGCCGCACCGACAGGCCTTTGCTATTCTCTGATTGCCGATTGGTTGAATCACGCCAAATATGACGTCATTATTCTAGGGAAATGAACACGTGCGAATCGGAATGGAATAAACAACAGGGATTTTCTAGTAAGTACAAAAAGTCAAATGTTTGATATTTATTCATAATGACTGTTAATGATTGTGAACATATTATTTAAAACTCGCTGCTCATATAAATCAGATGAATGTTTTTGTCTCGTTTTCAATTTATTACTGCGGTCTCAAGATCCGACCGAGCGAGTCATTTTGATAATAGTATCGAGACCCCCAGAATATAAGCCGTTGTTGTTTTGTTTTCATGGTTTTAGCAACGTTGTTTAGTCTAGTTTTCGCATACTTATCCGAGATTTATCGTAAAATATCTTCAATATTATTATTTAGTAAGAATTTACAAATTTTGGCATGATATTTATAGCAGTGAATGATGAAATAATATTAAAAACTTAAACCTGCTTGAACCATTCTACCTTGCCGAGATTCATGTGAATCTGATTATTTATGGAGAATCAATAAAATGCGTTTTTTAAACCTTCAACCATCCTTTGTTGACCATTTTCTTTGACATATTAGGTTATTATTCAGTACAGTTACACTGTACATGTATGTGCATTAATTTGCTATCTAAAACACTAACTTATCATTACGAGATAATAAATGCTTTAACCTCGAGTCCTTTTTCGCTTTAAAGTTTTGGGCAAGTGGAAATATTGTTTGGGCAAGTAAATTGAAAACCCACTTGCCCGACAGGGCAAGTGGTGAAAAAAATTCTTGTAGCACCCTGAGATATATGATGGTTTTATCAATTCTTTAAAAATTCGGAGCAAATTGTTGCGAGGAAGGCGTTTCTATCTCACTTAAAGTGTTTGCCCAGTTAAATTTAAAAACTGTCAGTTCTAGAGTGAAATGCTAACATATGACTTTAAACAATAATATAAATAAGGTTAACATTGTTATTTTGACTTAATAATGTATGCAGATGAGCTTCATCAAGTAAACATATCCCTTATTGGAGATGCATAATGAATGTGTATTAAAAAAGCCTTTGACATGCTCAGCTCCTGAATAAAAAAAACCCAACCTATGCTAGAATCATGACGCAAACGGGAGACAAAAGCCGTCTCCTTCTCCAAAAGGTCATTCTATTTCTCCCTGATGTAAACAGTGCACAACTGGTTCTATGGCTCCATTAGAGATGCAGTCCCAAAGTGACTGATCTCCCCTCTGATGATGCCAGACTAACGCCTCGCCTTGGCTTGGTGGACGAACATCCCAGCTTCAGCTAGCTAGGGCCCCTAGGAATACCTGCTGACAGACTGTTGGGATAATCTCCCTCCTACATCAATGTCAATATCAAGAATAGAAGACAAGCTAACCCGAGGTCCCTGACGACAAGATGATGAGGTGAACAAAGCATCATGAGGCCTGTCTCCATCAGCTCGAGATTGCCAAATATCCCGCCATTTGAACTATCTATTTTGAAATATCCACTTAATTTTCGTCTTCATCAGCCCGAAGTTACAATTAGCCTGATATTTGGTTGAGATAATCATCCCAAGATATCTTGGGTGAGTTTGCAAAATATCCTGCTATTTGTCCGGTGCTATTTGTCCGGTGCATCTTCACCAGCCCGAAGACTTGCACTATGCGCAAACGCTGAGCAAAGTATCTCGAGCTCAAGTTTTAAGGTCGAGTCTTGAGCTGATAAAGACGCGATTTGTAATTTTGGGATTATTTCCCAAATCAGAAATAGAAATAGCGGGCTATTTGCAAATCTCGAGCTGATGATGACAGGCCTATAGAGTACATACTAAGCTACTCTAGATTAACCCATGGAGTACTGAATTATCTCATTCCCATAGGCTCAATACAGGAACCCCCATGGACTACTGAATTCTCTCATTACCACAGGCTTATAATACAGGGACCATTCGGTTCTCGTAGGCAATGGGCTAAAAACACTATTCTTGATGTACATGTATACATGAATATCAATATCCATCTTGCCTTGAATTGTAGGCAAAATTTGTATCTTAAAGAATTTTTATTGTGGCAAACATGCTTATACTATAATAGAAAATAGCTCAGTCATAAACCATGGCCTTGTATTAAACCTGGTAGTCCTAGGTTCACAGCCAAGCTGATGCTCTATTGCCTGTTTATCCTTGAATGCTTTGCCCTATTAATAATCCACAATATAATTGCTTTATTAGTAGTTATATGTAAAATCATCAAATCAATGTCATCAATTTATAATCATCATCAAATAAAATCATCATCATTTACCATGCGTATGTCCATGTAGAATTGTTGAGTTGTCAAAATCTATTTTTAAGAGATTTTTAAAGCCATGACATGAATCTTTCACATTTCCAGACTTTTTCCTGAACTTATACTTCGCCTTTAACTGCCGTGAGAGAGAAAACAACATGGATGAGACCGGTGCTGCCCACATACCTGGACTGAGCTCAGGCACCCTTGGAATGCCTCAAGCCTCAGCTATGTACCTGAGATGTGAGCACAGTCTGTTGAACTAACCTCTACTGATGAACATCAATGTCATGGCATGCTAACCAGAAGACATTTAGAGATGACAGACTGCCTGCCCGCCCACAGGACTTTAATTAAAATCAGCCAAATATGACACCCTTATTTTCTTGCACTCAAGCAAGAAAAGAGCAAAAATAAAAAACAGTGCATCTTAATCATGGAAACAGTTCCCCCTCTTCCCTGTAAAGTTACTACCGGTAGGTACATTAAAATTTATGATATTGCTGCTATCGATCATCTAGCATGTGTTGATACGGTTGTGTGTATCCGGAAGTGGCATTGCTTCAATCGCCTACATATCATCGAAGCCGCCAGTTTGTATGATTTTGGTGTCATTCATTTATTGGGAGGGGGGGGGGGGGGGGGGGGGGGGGGGGATGCCAAAGTTTAATTTTAAATGTCTGATTGTGGTCACATATGTATTTTTAGGTAAAGAATACGACACGTTTTGCTTTCTTTAATTCATGAGCTTTCATTGACATGCAATATCTATTTTAATCAATGTCTATTTTAACAAAGTGCAAGCAGTTATTTTGAAATTTAATTAGACACTGTTTATAGTATTTTTAGTTTCTGTCTAAGTATACACCGTCAATCGCTCAAATACCATGAGATTCTTGAATACACTCTGGAATCTTTAGATTCAGCTAAGTTTCCCTTTTCACTACACACAGTACATTATAGTGCTTCTACTCACAGTACTCCAGCCTCATCTACAGATGAATCTGAAATAAAGCTGTAGTGGTTTCGCCTCTATACAGCTAATAAATTAAATTAATCCACAGAAAATCCCTGTCACACCATGAGTTAATTATGACTACCTTGCAAACTTACCTTTTAATTTGAGATGAGTGATCGATGCCAAGCTTGAATAAATCCTTGCCTCTATCCACCGATGACTTGCCCCTTTTCACTGGTCACTGCATAATGAATAGATAATGAAATAGAATACCCAACGTTATTAAATTCGTACTTCATCAGCTAGTAAAAAAGCGATTGGTCATCTGACTATAATTGAAATGGAGCTTGGTAATAAAAAATGAATGAGGATTGATGTAGCATGTACATTTATGCTTGTTAATAGCAATGTTTCCAGTGTAATTTCATAACGCAGTTTCTGTATATTCAGAAGAGGCATAGCATGGGTCCAGCGATTGAGGGGGTACTGCATGGTGTCATTGGGAGCATTACACTTTATTAGGTGGATAAATGTGAATTAACAAGGCAATCAAGTGGGGGGGGGGGGGGGGGGAGGGGGTTGTATCATCTTCCTTTCATTTTGCCTTCCCCTTCTAGCTCTATCTCTCTTTTCTCTAACAAATCAATTGCCCCTGCACCTACTATAAATATATGTTATTAGCATTCAGTATCTTGAGTCCCACATTATATCCCTCATATCCTCTTCTGAATGAACCCGTTTCATTTAGCAATTTGAATGCTCTTTTTCGTGAATCTAAATTACACAATTGCCTTCTTGATACTTGATGTCTCATCAAGATTCCTTAGGCTGTACATAACTTCTTTTTGGGGGGTTCAACTTCAACATCTCAAAAGTTTGAAAAATGTTAGTTATATAACCCCTGCTATGAGAAATTACTTTGATATTTTGGTGCAATGGATGCACATTAGGCCCGTCTTCATCAGCTCAAGTTCGCCAAATAACCCACTATTTTCAGACTTGGGATTTTTTTGTTGAAGCTGGAAATTGCGTCTTCACCAGACCGATACGCTCATCACATACTAGCTCTGAAAATAACCCAGAGATAGGCGCATGCGCACTTCAGAGATCGACTGTACGATTAGCGTGCGGATTTAAGATTTTACCTGCGCTGTAAAACATCTGACGGCAGACCGCATGTGCTACGCGTCCGATCGTACACACATGCATGTTCATTGTACAGTTTATTCACAAATCGTTGTGCATGGTGGGATTGAGAAGTTGACTCCGTACTTCGATGAAGACGAGCTGATGAAAACAGACCTATAAAAAGTGCTCTCTCCAGACATCTGGATCAGACTTGCCAGAATGCATTAGTAGCCAGTAGCTATTTAAAAGACCTTCAAATTATTTTAATCCACACCTTATATAGATAAATAGGTATATATAGTGCTGAACTTTGAGGAAATGTCACTAATGACATATTGAATCTCTCTATATATAGAATAATCGAAAAGACAACTGTGACCATGGCGGTTTTGGACTATTAAAAAGAAGGGAATTTTATATCATGTTATCAAATCAGGAAATAAAAGGAACTGATAACTTCCTCCTCTCAAGGGTCTCAGAGTTCCGAAAGTGGTCAGTGTTCCCGAGTACCGGAAGCGCTAAGATGTTTAATACTGTCAAACCTTCTTTAGCAGCTACCTTTCTTGTTTCATTATAATAATTTCCGGGTAAAAGCTGCATTAGAAACAATAGAAAACTTATTTTCCTGTGTTCCTTGCCTTTTTTCTGTATGTTTACCATTATAGTTCTCTACACACAAGTTTACACATGCTTGATCTACTTAATATTATAGATCGATAGAGGAAAAAACCTGGATTCTATCCCAATTAATGACTATACACCTGTAAGCTCTCACATGTTTGACCAATAGAAAAACCAGCAGATTGCATTTTCTTAAGAGACCTCCTTACAACTGAGTCACTCATATTATATTCATATAATGAATGTGTGATTGTCCTCTTGGTGTTAACTTGGTACAGATTTGTTAGTTCTTCAGATTAAAGGCACAATAGATAGAGGCTTGGTAAACTTCCTCTTTTATCATCCACACTCTATTCAATCCTTATTCATTGACAACTTACAAGCATCACAATAGACTGACACTATTAGAGCATCTCCAACCACCAGATCTTCATCAAAGAGGGATCTTCCATGCAGTGCCCCTCCCTTTAAATAAGGATGTGTTCAAGTTTATGACTTAAACTGGTTAAACATGCATTGTTACAGAATGAGTCGTGTCACCAGTGTCACTAACACCCCATGTTTCATAATGGTTGTTTACAAGTCTTTAACTCTGAAAGCAAGCTGTAAAAGAATAAGAGTAAACAACACAGCTCTGTCTTGTTGGTTTTGTGGTCCAGTGATGCAAAGAAGGGGATAGGCAGATGTGGGAAAAGATTCACAGAACAAGACAAGACTTTTGTGGGTTTGAGGTATATCAAAGCTAGGTGATCTAGAATCCATACACATCACTAAAATTAAGATGCAAAGACATTTCAACATTCTTTTTCTATGTAATAATGTCAATGGCAAAAAGTTGAACTGTTGAACTGAAGATTGCCATTGTAAATAAAGAGCATGCATCTTTCATTAACATACATTTAGAACAAGGCTTGGTTTTAACTGCAGGCTTTTTTTAACTTACAAATTACAACCAGGCAACTGCACAGATTTCATATACATGTAGATGTAAATAACACTTTTGTGTTAACATGTTTTCTGCTAGATAGAAGACTGCTAATATAAATATATATTAATATACATGACTCTTTAACACAAATTATGGCCAATTTGCACATCAATAATCTTTATCTAGATGATGCACAGATTTTGAGATTCTGATTTGATTTCAAGTACTGCTGTAAAAATGATAAAAGAACAAACATCAACCTAAAATCAGGTGACTGTGTTGCCCTGGGCCCTGTCTTATAAATAGTTACGATTAATCCAAATCAATCATTAGTCCTCCAATCAATCACAAGTTTGCAGTCTCCTATCTCTTATGTACTGTACATACCATAGTTGCGATCGATATCAATCGCAAATAAGTTACGATTGATATCAACTCTTTATAAGACGGGGGCCCTGATCTACTACACATAAAGCCATCTAACACACATTAAACTAGCCATCACTAGCCAATTTGCACTTTCATAATCTCAGACCTATGACGCTAGCCATCCATGCAGGCACTTCCTTTGCCCAACTTCCTTTGCCCCTTCCTCTAGAGCCCCTTATCCACTGTATCTCATTAGGCGTGTCTTCACCATCTCGAGATTGCAAAATATCCAGCTATTTTGAACTATCCCGATCGCAAACTATCCAGCTATTTGCGTCTTCACCAGACCGAAGTGGCAAATTAGCTGGATAGTTGGTCGGGATAATATCCCAAGATATCTCGGTCTAGTTTGCAAAATATCCTTCTATTTCCGAACTAGCGGGATAGTTTGCGAGCGTCTTCACCAGACCGAAGTACGGAGTCAATAATCCCGATCCCATCATGCACAACGATTTCCGGTTTTCCGTGTTGTTGTTTACTTCTACTAGCGCGCACATGTGATCTATACCACTCAGTTAGCTCAGCGTACATCTACCGTATTTTTTGCGTTCAAATCGTCAGTTTTCTGCATTTACTCGTCTAGTTTGTTTTTGTCTTTGTTTTGTTTTTTGTTTGCTGTTCGCCGTTGTACTTAGGTGTTAATAATGTCTCACTGGACATCTTAAATCCGCGCGCTGGCCGTACAGTCATTCGCTGAAGTGCGCATGCGTCAATCTCGAGATTATTTTTCGAGCTAGTTGGTGATGAGCGTATCGGTCTGGTGAAGACGCAAATAGCTGGATAGCTTTCGATCGGGATAGTTCAAAATAGCTGGATATTTGGCAATCTCGAGATGGTGCAGACACGCCTAATCAGGGCTCTAAAAATACCCCCTCCTCTTCACAAGAGTGCCCTTGAAATGCCCCCCTTCCATAGTCTTGATGAATGAGTGGACATTAAATATTGTCTTATATCATATCCCATGTGTTTAGTTACTTGCCGTTTGAAGTCTTATCTTATCTCTCTATATCCTGCTTTGCTGGAGGGTTAAAAACATTCCATGGGTGTTGATTTTGAAATACTGAAGACGTAACTATCACTTTGGTCTGTACAGCTTTGATTATGCGTACGTAATCTAGAAACAAACAAAAAATATGAGTTTCATTTTTAACAACTTGAGGTAAAGTGACCAGTATATATGCTTTCAAATGAGTGGGTTTTTCCTAGAATTATAGGTTGTTCGACAACATCTACATCTCAAATTCATTACTGTATATTGATACAAGACCCAAACCATTTTCATTTCCTATGTAAGATTTCAAGCAAGCCAACCATACCAAATAACAATTCTGATGTAATTTGGAAATACTCCAGGAGTAAATATTAGTACAAAAGTCATGACTCATTCATGTTGTGGTTCATCACATTTTGACCCCCTGTGTGATGTCAGAAACTTGGAATGTTTGGAATGCCTCCCCATGATGATAAAGTACATAAAGTCTGATGTTGATTACACCTGCAATGCAGGTGAAAATAATTTGTTCATGATATGCCCAAACAAGAAATACATTATTATGAACAGACATAACAGATATTGCCTGTTTTTGTATTATTCTTCTTTATGTTTTTCTTTCTGTTACAAGACTCTACATAATTGGTTTTAGTTGATCTGATATAGAAATTTGCATATAAATATTATGAAATACACACCCCTTTTTATTCTTTAAAAACAATGTTGTTATCTGCACTCTACACAAGTAGATATGTAAAATACTTTTTTACTTATGTAAAAGTACTTACATGAGAATACACAGGAATACAAGTCACGTGATTGCAGCCCATTGCTCATTATATAAGCGGATTTATACAGAAAAGTAAATTGGAAAGATACACATAGAACTTCAATAAAGTTTAGTAATATTTCATAACAACAATCAACCAACCAATCAATGTCTATTGACATGAGTCACACCCAAAGTGTCAAATTTAATGTACCATGACTTCACTGCTAGTGAGTTTTTAGTTTGTCTGTTTTTCTTATTTTCAGGAGTGAAGATGGAGACAAAAGTTCATACCTCAAGTGGCAATTTTAGTACAAAGCTTATTCCTTTTTAGATGTATGTTTATTTTGAAATATATAGGCCACTGTGATTTTTTTAAATTCTACTGCCACACACTCTTTTATTTCTATGCTCACCCAAATTTTGCATAAGTACATTAAACCCCATTTCCATTGCAATAACCCCTCTTCAAGTTACTCTAAACTATTTCAATGTCAAGTTTCAAGAGAGAAACAGTGATATCCTGAATGTGGGATGATACCTGATATCACTCTCCTGGTCTATCTACTCAACTGAAACAGATCATAAGAATTGATGACTATTCTTATGTCCTTCCATAAAATATCAAATTTCAACTTCATACATGCACCTTACAGTTGAACTGTCTGTGTTACAATGATCGCATGTCAAATTTTGTCACTTGAGATTTATGTCTCATAATTTGCTGGTATCATGGGTGTCCCTTGTATGTCAATTGCTGGTATGTTATATCTGCCTTTGCAATAATATCCACATCATAAACCTCACTTTTTTTTATATACATGACCTCTCTTTTAATTTAATTCATATATATACTTAACATATTGCATAGTAAAAGTAACATTTCAGGTCAAGTTTTCTGCTACCTTGAAGCTCTTCAGGCACTCACTGCTCTTGTATATTATCCTTACCCCCCCCCCCCCACAACTAGCTATGCTCTGAAAATAGAACAGATAGATATTTCTGTGGAAAATATCTAAAGAATATGGAGCAAATATTCTAATATGACAAATATATCTTGGTTTTGCATTAGTGTTTGTATGCTGAATTAGCAATACAAAATAATGAAGTAAGGTCCTTGAAGTTCATTTTTATATTCATAATAGAAAGAGTGTTAAACAAGATGAATATTGCATGCTCTGCTGGGTTTGACAATTATGTACAAGATCTTTTCAATAAATTTATCTGACCTACAACAAGACGCTGCACTACAACCCTGTTGATACTGTAGATCTATATGGTAAACATATCATAGGGTGCGTTCAAGTCATTTTTTGAAACTAAAATCACATACATGAATCACAAATCAAATGCCGTTAAAAAACATGGTTACTGCGGGAGAGCATAAACGCAATTTTTCATCAACGCTGATTCTCACTCGAAAGCAGGCCACGTTATAGAATCATGATTGAGATCTCCGTTCGTTCAAGTGATTTTTAGCGACTGTGATTCTGCAGAATCACGATACAAACTCATCATTTCAGCGTTTCATATTTGCGTTTTTAAACACGTTTATTTTTACGACCGACGAAAAGTCGCTTGAAATTGCTTGAATGCAACCATCTTTTAAACTAAACGTCTATGAAAACTGTGTTTCTAGGGTGGAAAAGTGTCGCTTGAACGCACCCATAGAACTACAGTTCAGACGATGTAGATCTGAAGAAACAAAGAAAGACCGTTATAAGAATGGAAACAATACCTGGCTGCCAAGGTTCTTTAGCTCAACAGTCCTGGAATATTGATTAAATTAGGATGCTCAAGCTTTTATTGAACATGTTTTAAATGCAGAGTGACCTGCATGGGGGTTAAAGTTCTTTCATCTTGAGGGCATAAAATGGGCATTTTCAACCAGGCCCCTTGTAATCATTATCGGGGAGGGTGGAAAAAGAAGGAAATAAAAAGAAGAAAAATCTGGTGATGTTAATTCAAACCAGGCAATATTATTATCCCCAAATATATTCCTATCAGAAACTAGAGAATTTCTTCATAGCATATTTGCTGCAAGCTACATGTAGGTCAGATTAATTTATCAGGGGCATTCATGAATACAAAGTACAAACTGCAATCATAGCTAAAGGTATGCTTCATGCTGCACTTGTGTAGAAAGTGCAACTCAATTGCGCAATGTTCTGGAAATTCCCAGATTTTTTTTGTTGGGTCACACAGGTGTGAAAGCAATTAACAAAACAAAAAATAGTGTTTCTTTCAATCTTTTAAAGTGTTTCAATCTTTCAATAGCGTTTCTTTCAATTAAATGGTATCCATGCGAAATCAAAATAGGTACCAATAAGCTCCATGTACATTTTCTACAAAGAAGAGAGTGTGAAGTGTTTGTTGTCGTGAAACAGGCTAAAATGAGCAGCTGCATGAACATTCAATGTAAGAGACTGCATGCAGCCCTACTATAAGTATAACTGCCAAATGTACTGGAGCTCACGCTGTGACAGGGCCTCTATAGTGCACCACTAAATGTGTTCCATGCAATGTTCACATGATAGTCGAGAGCTTTTTCAAATGTCAAGTGATCAAGACTGCGGCACACATTCATGTTGGGCTAGATCAATATATATAACATTGTCTGCTGCACAGCAAGGAGCACTAAGATCACATTCCATGATCTATTTATTTCTAGCAGGTGTTCCACAAGGTGTGTCATTGGACTCCAGTACATCACACCTTGCAACAATGGGAGCATGGTATTTTGTTTATCCCCTTTGAGAAAATAAAAGAATGTGTGTCTCTACTCTCTTAATTAATGACCATTTTCCACATTTTTAGTGAAAAAAAACATAGCGGGACATACATTTTTTCCTTGTACAATTTCAATGACATTGACCTTACCTAAGAGATAATGATGTCTCCTCTCAATTTGAAAAGTTTTACACTTTCTTCCTTTTTTAGCACATGATAATACTAAACAACTGTTTGCTGTGTTCAACTTGAAATTAGAAAGGCATACCCCGGTATCAGGAATTTTGATATTATAGTATGACTTCAGATTTGTAACCATGAAATGGGCAAATCCCATGAAAAATAATTGTTGCTGTCTGATCAAAACAAGTAGCTCATACTCACACTCTCACAGGCTTATGGATGATATCATATTAAAATCAGGGATGCAGCAAAAAATGAAATGAATATAACATTATTCAAACATCTGTGGTCAGAACTTGTCATCACACCAAAACTCACAGCATATTAACAATAATATTCCATAATGAAAACCACCATGTATTGTATACACTGTACATGGGATGCATTTCAACACAATGAATGGGCTGGAATACAGATGTCAAATGCATTGGATAGAACGATGATGGCAGCTGCTCTCACACTTAGTTACTGGTCGTTCAATACATCAACCAATTATCACAAGAGTAATGATAGAAAGTGATTACATTCACATGCAAATCATTAGCAAACACAATACATTTGCATATGTGTGATTTTGTTATGAATGGGAGTCAAATGAGACAGTGGGAGAGCCTAAGGCAATGTTTTAATTGCTTTTTGAGTGCAGTCATCCTTCCAAAGGATTAATGTTGAACAGCTAAGATAGTACAGAAAACTAGAAACACTCTTCAACGTCAAGTCATTTATGATTGACTATTAACATTAAATATAATTACAGTATGACATTATAACGAGTGATTGAATGAAATTCGTAAATGACTAATTGCCCATGGAAACTAAGAGAGGAGCGATGAAAGTGCAAAATTGTAACTGAATTCAAAGACCAAGACACTGAAATTGCTTTGATTGCTTACTTATCATTACACATTATAAAAAAGCATCCGTTGGTGCGCTACATGTATATTTCAATTTTTCTATACTATAAGCAGTAATTAAATATTCACATTCAATTACTGCAGTGTCAAGGTTTCATTACACATAAGGTTGCTCCTATTATGATACCCGTAATGAAATCAATCAATTTAGCCTTCAGAACGACCTTAACCATCAAAACAATACCTGCATAAATATCATTGTGGCTATATATGTATGTGTCTTACCTGCGGAATTCTCCACAAGGATTTTCCCCACAAGGATATTCCTATCCTCACACACACTGGATCAGTCTGTTAAGTTTATTAGTAATAATTTCCACAGCATTTAGAAGCACAAGAAGTAGAACCGATCTAGTAGAGTTTGGAAGTGTTTAAACGAGCACTCCCAAATGCTCATTGAATCGAAAGAGACTTGAATAGGTTGGACCAACCTGACTGGCCAAGCATGTTTGATCAAACCCAACGTCTACTGGGTATGTACATGCTGAGTAAACATCTGGGAGTCTCTAGACTCATGCACCAGCCACTTGGAAGGCTTGTAAATATTTGCTCGGCAGTGATCATGTAGTTGCATTGGAATTTCTGGAACCATGTAAAATGTTCACACTGTTATTTTTGTATCACTTCAAACACCTGACAATGGCTGACATGATTCCCCGGCATGATCCACAATTACAGCTGATTCAAACAGGCAATAACTACCCATATTTGTCTTTGACTGTGGAAAAAATCAATATGAATTGACCCAAAATGCAAGGATCAAGTTAGCTAATGTTTCTTTCTTCTTGTTGTATTATCTGCACATTTCTATGTTAGTTTTGTATTTCAAGTAAGATTTAAATGAGTTCCCAATAAATTCTTAATTTATTTTTCTGTGATTTATTTTTTAGGGGAAGTTCTATACTTCATTTTATATTCAAATTTTGAGGACAAGTGCACAAACGATCTTTTATAAATTAGGTCAAACCAGCTGTTTTCAAAGACTAAGCTTCCCTGCAGGATTTCATTAGCCTAAATCGGTGACTCATACCCAAGCTCAAAATTTGCTTTAAAATAAGAGATTTGTTTTCTCCTCCATGCACCTTTATCTCCTTTGCAAACAATGTTTATTGGTTGATTAGTGGGTAGATTTGTTGACCACCTTGGTTTCTAACCTAGTTGTAACCCAAAACGAAGAATTTTCTTTATCTCTGTATGTTTCTGTCTTGATGTGCTTGTACAGTAGGGATGCTTGGAGAAAGAAAAAAAAGGAACTTGGAGAAAGAAAAAAAAGGAGCTTTAAAGAGAAAATTGAACCACTTTGACTCCAATTACCATGCAAGGATTTCAAACCGATTTGAGAATTTTTGTTGTGAAAAAGCAAACAATGTGATACATTCATGATCAAAGGGATGCTTGAAAGACTAATTCTGAAGAAGAAAAAAAAATCATTCACATTTGAAAAACAGTATAACAAAAGTCTTATAAACTAATGTTTGAGTGATTAGATTATAGAGGTGGTCTCATTTTACTATTTGATTTGATAAGGTTTAAAATGTTCATAAAGAATTACTTTCTCTCAATACATGGGCATGAGTCATGTATTTCACCAATGAGATATAAAACCCTAAAAACATGCACATTCTTAAAAATCTGTTAATATAATGTTAAACATTCACTTGTGTATCTTGTGAAACTAAAACAAATATTTCAATTCTACAACTAGACACACAAATGTTGATCTTCTCATCTTCTAACCAACAAATGTTCAAAAGTTAGTGGTCAATTATACTGTCACCTGGCTCCCAAATGCTTCAACTAAAAGAAAAAATAAGCAAGATGTATGCTCTTAAACTTTGCCTTTCTTACCCACACTGGGTTATCTCTAACTTCAATATAAAATAAAAACCATATCAGTTATCAGATCATCATGATGGTTCATAAAAGACAAGAGTTCGTTCAGAGTTTATAAAATGATTTGAAAAAAACATCATTATAAAATATCAGGTGAATTGAACACATGTAGGTAAATAATACGCAACCAAGTTCTGATCACTCTTTTGGAACAAATTCAGTTGTGCTAAACACAATCCAAACACTAAGCAGGCGTTGAAGCTTGTGTAATGCTGTCTTTCATTGTAGGGTATTCAGTCGCACCCAAACTTCCGCCCAAAAACTTCAAGTCTAAAAAAACTCAGACCTGCTCGAAAATCAGTCATGAATAGAATGAGAATTCAATAAGCTCCTCCAATCCTCTGCATTATACTTCTTCCTCTTTCATTAGGGCACTTGGCCCCTGGGAATCCAGGATTTCAAGGAATTTTTCATTTCTATTGATGATATATAATTGTGCACAATCCTATCCATTTATCTAAAAGTGGTGTTGAAACCACTGTATTTGCACATTATTGTTATGCTTGGAGAAGATAATAAACCTACATTGTTGAATTAATGGACTCAATAACAAATAATTTATGTCTGATTAAGGTTTGCAGGAGAACTACCCAATTCTCACAATTAGACAGTACAGACTATCTAACACAAGTGTAATAGTAAAACTTATCTTTTAGTACCTTTCCATAAATGCTGCCCAATTTTGCTTCAATTTTATTTCAGTATTATTGGAGAGTAATCTGAGTGGCAGACTACAAACTACAATGCCATCTCGTATGTACTACATTTTTGTAAGCATCTTATCTAAGCTTCAAGTGATTATTTGCCCCTTCTATTTTATGGCACAAGAATTAGTCAGTGCACACAGAGCCTGTAAGCTGCTTGTAAATATAACCTAATCACCTTCTCTGAATATAACTGTTGGAGTGGTCAGTCAGATCTCAATAGACTGTCTGATATATCTGAGATAAGTGGGTCTTGCTAAGGCTTAATCCAGATTTATCCTAATCGCAGTGTCTGGATTGACAGAATGGATGAACTGAGAAATAAAGGAGGAATGTGGGAACCATGGGGAGCCAGATCTTAAAATCATTGAGGTCAGATCTATGGATAACTAAATAATTGTTTTTTTTAAATGGCAGCAATTTTTGAAGAAAAAAATTCTCCAAATGCCCAAAATTGCATGTGGTGACTGAATTATTTTTCAGCATGAAAATGCTCATGAATCTCAATTGTAGTACATGAAAGCCTAAATCACTTCATCCAATTTCATGTACAGGTTAAAGTTGAGTACTGGCTGCTTGGATGTGCCTTTAAATATTTGTTGCTGTTGTTGTTGTTGAACTACCGGTATGCACAAAGTGCCGAAAGATGACCCCAACTTTTATGAAATTGTTTCTTGAGTGGTTAAAGTGCATTTCCAATTTCATACAATGGTATAGGCCGACTAATAAACCTGCAAGACCATTCTCAAACTTAATTACAGGTCCACATAGAATGAGTCCTAAAGCTTGGGACTGGCCTTTATTAGCTGCATGGAATGGCAGTATAATAATAATTCTCATCTGGAAAATAAGGCCACTTCCAGCGTTATTGAGGTCTACAACTATAAAGGGTGTCATGAGGATGGCAATAACTTATTTCACAATAAAGTGAGGCTTTGCAAAATTGCACAAGCTGCAAATTTACTCCCCTCATCATAAACAAAATATGAATCTCTCATTTTTAGAATGTTTTGCCCATAATAGGACATTCATGTAGACATAACTACCGATGGAGTATTCTTTATAGTTGCCCGAGTGGTAGCTACACAATGATGGATTAGTCTACAAGGCAGTGGGGACATCATTATAAAATGATGGCATGTCATAACACATCTACAATGACCTCAACTAAGAAGTCAAAGAGCTGCAATGCAACAAAAATCTTGCAGACTGTTCTATTTATTGCGTCGATTATGTAACACATGACGTAACTTTTGATATTTTGTATTTGTATTTTTTTTTCTTTTAAGTATCTATACAAAAAGTATTATTGCATTTACGCAGACATAATCTTACAAGTACTGCACTAAATCTGCTTTAAAAGCCTAAAGTGAGGTCATCTAAGTAAGTCCTTTGATTAAAATGTGAAAAGCTGGCAAATGAATGGTGATTCCATGAAAGGCTATCAAGATCTTCTTTGAATTGGTGTTTTTAAGAAGTTTTTTTATTTTTAAAGAACCCCTGAGTTTTAGGATGTAAGCTAATAACACACAATATGTAATTAATCAAGATAACTGCTGGTTGCTCTGGGTGTATTCTAATTATTACCACAATATCCTTTAAAGCCCCTCTAAAGTGTTAGGAGCCTCAACAATTTGATGGTAAACTTTCACTTGAATTATATAATGTGTCATTTAACACACACATCTGCAAGGATTTAAAAAAATTAATGTGTTAGTTTTGTTTTGGAGGAAATCGCAGTCATAAGAACTTTTTGCCAAAAGTTAAATGAGTAAGTACCATTGATTTTCGATATATACCGGGGTATGTGTCATGGTATTCCCACTCATCATTTATACAAGTTGTAAATGTATACTTTAGTATTAAAAAAAAAAAAAAAAATTTCAATCAATAACATCTCCACTTATAAATAGGTCTGGAGATATTGTGAAAGGTTGTTTACTACCATTAATAAAAAATGATTTGAAATCGTACAATTCTAAGTCGTCATTGATGTGAATGTCAACTCTTGTGACCTCTGGCAATGTTCATATCCTTTTCATTCACGGGTGAGATGAGACGAGACGCATTCACTGGTGAGACGAGATGCAGACATCAAACTAGTACTCAAAGGGTTGTGTAATGCAAGGAATTTCCTGCTACATCAATTAAATCATTCACATTTTAATTCAAGGAAGAAAGCAAAATGGTTTCCAACAACACTCAGAATGATTGAAACTGGCCTATTACCAAATATGTTCAATGATTATTCACCGACATGGTGCTTTTATATAATTTATTCATTGAATATATATTTTTAACAAATTCCATGTCCTTTAATTTCACTTTCTTTTTGCACGATGAGACAGACTTCCATCTTCTGATTGTATATTGTACATTATCCTATTTCCAATCATTAGTCAAACTTGTTTGGAAAATCAATGGATGTTGCTTTCTCATGCTGGTGAAACTTTTAAAAACTTTTTTTTTAAACGATTGGGTAACTTTGTCTCTGATTCTGAAACAAAATCCTGGATTTAGCTCATGCTGCAATGATAATTATAAACCTTTAGGTCAGTCAGGAACCCCATGACTTTTACAAGCCGATTGCCTGTCTGATTATCAAGATATATGATTGGAAATTGAAATTTAAAAATTTGTTTTCCTAACAGTTTTTTTAAACACTACAGTCTATTGGGGAAAATGAGTATGGTAAAATTGGTCACCCAAAGATTTTTACTTTTTAGAGGCACTACATTGAACATGATCATTTTGAAGCGCAATTTTTTTTTAGGGCTTCGATATTACACCACATCACAGACACTGATAACATGTAGGGCCATGCATCTCAGATTTACTATTGTTAATCAATGCCTTTAAATTCCTATACGACAGACAACAAAGACCCAAGTATCACAATACCTGAGTTGATCTATAGTAATATCCCATCCAGGCATCCAACATAAGAAAAGGCAGCAAAGAAATGCAGCATGATCAATATTTCTTGGAAGAGGGTAACAAACCTACCTATGTCTTGAAATGAACAATCAATATCTCAAGATATACAGGACGGTAGATAATATTTGAACCATGACCAACCAAAAATACGAAATTATATCTTTAGAGACTCCTTATGTATTTGTTTGTAATGAAAAGGTTGCTTTTTGAGCTGGTGATTAATCATTACTCACTCTTATTTTGGGGAAAAACGAGGGGATAGATTGTGTTTGATTCATTGAAGCGTGGCGTGAAGTCCAAGACATCGTTCCTCATTTCATGCTTTACCGAGTCCAACTCAGGCAGACCATGCAGTGTTTAGAGGAGAGTGGACATGGTTGAGTGGTGTTTATCAGGATGGGGGAGCCATTGGGCAAGGTAATAGTCCCATTCATATTCAGGGTTTCTTTCATCCATCCATAGATCACCAATAATCCAATACATTAGCTAATTATGCATTTTGAAGAAAATCATTTGTACGATTGCCATAAAATTTGAAGATAATTTATGTCTAATATTTCTGAATGATAATATATTGATCTGAATATGGCACAGTATGAGCACAAAGGCGAGTTGTATACATTTTTTCTTCTAAATTCTGTGTAATCATATTTATCAAAGAGAAATAACGTATGCATTTTTTATTAGACTGATAAGACGATGCATTGTGTAAAGAGCTTAGCCAAATGTCTGCAAATCAGTGGATAGAACTAAACCAGCTAATACTATATTATTTCCTTGATTTATTCCCCAGTTGGTGATATGAGCAGCTATTTTCATCATTCCTTTTTGGATACTTTTGATGACAACCATGATTCCACCAAGCCAAATCTTTCAATTCAGCTGGAGAGACTTTACAGCTTGGTGTAGTAGTCCTCTCTTGTCATCTGAAGGGAAAGAAATCTTCCATCCTTTTATGACAAAATCATGTCTTTCACACATATTTTTAGCTGAAAGCAGTACGAGAGGACCATACGTAATACATGAAAATCATCTAGGATATGTACATGTAGGCTGAAGTGGTTAATTTAAACTTTTAAAAAGCAAATATAACTACATAGCATCTAATCAAACTTCAAGCTTTCCAATATCAAGTCAAGGACAAAATAGCTTTGTAAAGCTCATAAAGAAAGGCAGAAAGAATATATGCAAAAAAATGCAGAATTCAACCAAATGGTCACAAACTTGCAAAAGATTCAAAACGGATACCTTAACTCTAGGCTAAGTTGCATAACGAATCACTGCTACATGTAGCCAGCAGAAGAACAAAACAACAAAAAAGTTGTCTATTACGGATGGATGGAGATACTTCATCCAATATCTCCCTTTAGAGTTTAATTTGATTTTACAGCGTGGAACACATGAATATAGATAAAGCCACAACCGATTGTCCACCTACACACATAGAGTATACAGATATAATCAAGAGCTGCTATACATCACTGTCACAATTTTCATCAGTGTAATTACAAAAACTAGGATGGTTCACAAAATTAAAGAGAAGAGTGAGGGAGTGGTCTAGGAGTGCCAGGTGAATACATGTAATTTAATACCAGTGAATTATGGCTACGTTAAATGCAATTCATGCAAAACATATTTAAATCAATACATACATTGAAGTTGATATCATTTTGTTTTTCACAAAACTTCCAACAATCATTAATTTTTTTTTTTAATGATTTCAGTCGTTTGGATTACTGGCCTTCAATCGAATGTCAATCATTTACAGCTATTGGGTACCAATTTGTTTTCTAGCTGAAAGTACATTCAAGGAAAAAAATTAATTTCCCTTATTCGTTTTAGTATGTTTATGAGTAGCATTTAAACCTAATCCCTTTCTAAATGATTTTTGTGTTATCAACAAAAATGTACTGCCTGAATGAAAGTCAATATTTGTTTATTCTCAGTACTCTTAACTTCCCTTGTCAATTTGATTAATACAAGGCCAAATAATCATTTACAAAATTTAATTTCCAATAGCTAAGAGATAAATTATATAAATATACTCCCACGCAGAGCAAAGGAAAGTGAGGGGGTGGGATACAAGGAATATAGAGAAAGAGACAAACATCAAGGACTAAACATTTACGAGATGAATATATTGTATGTGTACATTAAGGTTAAAGGTATAGTCCAGTTTTGGAAACGCCCCCCTCTCAAAAAATGAAATGGAAGCTCTTATTACCAATCATGTGAAAGAAAAGAATATGTTTTGACTAATACATGATGGTACAAATTTTGCAGGGAAACCGCCTACTAATTGATATATTTGGTAAATTATCATATCGATCCGGCCTAGATAGATATTGCGAATGCACTTTAACATTGAATATTTGGGCATATATTTCTGTTTTTTGCAACTTTAGGTTGAAGTATTGCCATCTAAACCTCTGAAGGCAATATTTAAACAGTATTGAATGGATATTTTGCACACAGAGCCATTGAACTACAATTTTACCACGACCGATCTATATCTTTAACAACTACAATGTATACTCAATTTAACAATTAAATGAGATCTTGAGAGATGAGAGAGCTTTGTCAGGAAAAAGGGAAAAGGAAACAAAAATCAGACGATCAGAATTATTTGTAACCTAGCAAAGAAGATACAGGACTAAACAGAAAACTCTGATAAGAGTCATGTTTCATTTCATGACCATCATCAGGAACTGAAAGATACATGTATGAATAAAGTTCCTGCCTTTTATATCGTTGGAGGTACATGTATACGGGTATTAAACATCAAACCTGTATCTGTTTAGTCCTGTATAAAAAAGTATCCCCAGCAACATTGGAATCTAGCAAAATAGTATCGAATGAGTTTTATGCAGCAGTAAGGGTAGGAATGAGAAATGAAATGGTTACTGGAAAGAGAAATGAAGAAGACAAACAAAACAGCAACAAAATAAGAGAGAATATTAAGTGTTTTCGGATAGATGGGTTGAAGGGAAGGTTTGGAGGTAGTAAAACCCCCATCTCAAGTGTTTTTCATTTTCCCCAATTGAAAAACAAATATTATCTTTCAGTACAAAGTTCATTCTACACTGTGGCGTGGGTGGGTGGGTTGGTTGGTGTTTATTGAGCATACGCACAGGCCAGACAGACATTATGTGGGCGCCATTTGAAGCACTGTAACATTTTATGTGGATCTAGGTTTATTATGTGTAGAATTACAATGGGATGCACGTTCTTCACATTAAATATGAGGAGTAAAATTTAATTATTGCTATAAAATATGCAGATACCTTTGAAATAAATACTAGAACAAACACTCTGGGGACCAGTAGACAACTACATGCATGCTATGAAATGTCCACTGAATACCATGTATACAGACAGGAAATCCACAAACAAAGTGCACAAATAGATGTAGAGCTTTAATTGGCCTTCTTGCAATTGAAGTAACAGGAAAGGAAAGATGCATGAATACAGCATGGTACAACGAGGACAACCAGATAAACCACAATGAAAAGGCACGGCGCTCGTTCCGGAAGTAAAGTGCCCTCCATCCACATTGAACAGATGGTGTATGCCTAGTGCCACACATGGGCAGTCATGATTGAAAATGTTGTTTGATGTTGATGTTCAAACATCTGTATTAAAGGCAAGTTTTCACCATGAAGAAGACATGTGCTGTATGCAATATGTATTACGAATTGCAAAATAAGTGGCACATCAAAAAAACATGATCATGCACACACCTTGCAACATAAGAAGCAAGTTGTCCACTACATATTTTAAAAAGTTGATAACCAAGAACAATTTCCATGCTAATTACATGTAGCTCTATTATACTATAAACCTGTCATACCCATTCTTGTTGTGGAAATTGCCATCTCAAATAAAATTCTTAAAATCTATTGGCTGCAGATAAAAAATTACTTAATATCTAAAATCTTCAGTGGGACCTAATTATGAGCTGATTCATTTTTTATTTTATCTTGTGTTTATTTGTCTACATAGATCTATAAAAGTAATCTGAGACAATTTTAACCCAAATAATCATGATAATAAGGCTGAGCACAACCGTGTAATGAGGTACCCGAGTACACTCCCAGGCTTACAAGCGAATACTCGAATATTCGGACGCCAAGTTTTTTTAGTTTTTTAAAAAAAATTTTTTTTTTTACTAATGCAATTTATTTCGAGTTGCAGTTGAAGGCGCCGATTTAATAATAATAATAACAGTAAACAATGCTGTTTTAAGAAACCAAAGACGGCAGAATAATCCATTTTCCTCCGAGTCCAAACAGAAATCTGGCAGTTTCTGAGTGGTGAGTTTGAAAGTGATTGAGCTGGGAAACATTTTTACCGACGGTACCATGCCAGCGGCAGGCACTCTCCCTGGCACGGGTAAGCGTCGGCCTGGACAGTGCCAGGTGACCGGATTTTTTTTTTTTTTTTTTTTTGCGGCCGAATATTCGAGTACGAGAAATCGAACTCGGGTAGTTGTCAACAGTGTGGGTACTCGAGCATTTGACTACTCGTCGCAGCCCTACATGATAATTGTCAAGATTATTTTCCAAGTCAATCACCAGTTGACCAGAGAAAAACAAAATCTCATTTTACAGACTAACAATTTTTTTGTTTTCATTATTATCTTCTTATTTTTTCTCTCATATTTCAATTGTATTTGCAAGAATTTGCAGCTTTTTATAAGTATCATTCCCCATCATCCATAGATCAAGTAACATTCTGCCTCTGGTGTGTATTAGCAGAATATATATTTTTTTAAATCTCATCAGTACTAGTACAGCTTTCACAAGTTGTCTTATGATTGCAGATTATCACATTCTAAATATCTCCATAGATCATTGATCAAACAGCACAAAGTACTGTCTTGTAAAGTGTAATTATTTCTGTGAAATTACCTCCCCCTCCCCCCCCCCCCCCCCCCCCCCCCCGACGACTTAAAAAAAACCCTTTCATGACATTACAGATGTACAGAAATTTAAAATCAATTCCACTCATAGCAGCATTACCATAATTTTTGTGTTATAAACAAAATTTAAGACACCCATAGGGACCAAGTTTTTTGGCAGTCAATGTTGTTATGGTCAAGTAAATAATTTTAAAAACTAAGTCATGAAGTTGCTAAAACTAGATCTAGAGTCTAGACTAGCCTTAAGGGCTCTCTCGAAATGTTTTTTTAATGATAGTATTCGAGAGAGCCTTAACTGGCTCCCATACCCCTGCACATTCTCGTAAATGTGCTGCTTCCGTATAATGCGCTGAATAACACTCATACAGCGCATTATACGGAAGCAGCACAATTTACCCACAATTACGGAAGTGCCAGTCAGAGGTCATCACCATTGTGTAGAGATCGTAAATTCCCACGGTACACGTGAAAAGGAAGCTAAGCTGATCGGTCCGGTAAGAAAATTGCTTTTAATTTTTTATTTTTACCTCTGATTATGATATTCTGGGATTAATTACGATCACAAGTCCCACACAATTTATCAAAGCCACTGTCCAATATTGGGCGGGTGCGGGAAAGTGTGATTTTGGACACATTTTTGATGTTGTTTACATACCTCTCCGTGCAGGGGTATGGGAGCCAGTTAAGGCTCTCTCGAATACTATCATTAAAAAAACATTTCGAGAGAGCCCTTAAGGCTAGTCTAGACTCTAGTAAAAGTAAAAGTAAAACTAGACAATTCACAATCGCTAGCGCGCTAGAGGAACAAGGCATAATTGAGAGAAACTAGTGGCAGTTTCTTCATTTTTTAATTTATTGAGCTTAGCCTTAAAATCAGCTAGAAATTCAGAACTGATTTTAATAGATCTGACTCTGAGGCTGAGCCGAGTCAATAAATGAATAAGTAACAGTGCACCAGACCTTCATTTCTAAGGAGCGCGATCGCGCCGGCGCTCCTACAGCGCTCCTAAAAAATAATCAGGAGAGTGGTTTACAGCGCTCCTTGGTTTCAATGTTTTCCTTCAGTTAAAAATCCCGTTTAGGGTGCATGTTTGTGGCCGATCGCACCGGCAAAATTGTCAACAAATTGCCATTTTAAGCTTCTAGCAACTTGTCAGTCATTCTCCGAAACAATGCATGTCCTACTAAATATTCATGAACACTATAACTTCGTCACAAATTTCAACCACTTACATCGCCAAGCCTTCGATTAAGCGGGCGCAGGGCGCAAATTTGCGCTCATAAAACCACCAATTGCGCCCATAATCATCTAAAACTAGACGGCAAGGCGCAAGTGTTTGCTGTGAAAATGCGCCCATAAATTATTAGAACAGAAAAAATACACGAATGATTCGTAAAGGGCGCATTTTCACGGAAACACTTGCGCCTTATAAAAGCACTAAATACGAAGCTAGTAGAGAGCTCACGCGGCAAACTGTTCATGATTCGGAATCACAAACAGTTTGCCGCGCAGGAGCTCTCTACTAGCTACGTATTTAGTGCTTTAATAAGGCACATGTGTTTTCGTGAAAATGCGCCCCTTTGTTTACGTTCAGATCATGCGATCGCTAGATGCTGCTGTGGCGCTGGCGCACGCATATACGTACGTACAAATGTATCGAAGGATCAAGACAACAAATCGTCAAATGGAGAAATAAACAAGCATTCAAATAGTCATTAGAGATCTGTCGAGGTTTGTTTGTAGTTCTAGTTTATTATTTCATCTTAAATAGAATTTAGAATTATGTTATTGATAAGTTAAGAACACCTACGATATTCTCGATCGTAGCTACTCTCTTTTTGCCAGCAGCCGACCTAGCGTTGTTTCGGCAGAAAGCTAGCAGGCCAGCTTCCCACGACGAACCTTTCGAGTCCCGGTAAAATTGCGCGCTGCAAAACTCTGAAACTGCATTGGTCTCGTTAAAAAACTCCAGCCCGCTCGCCTCCCACGACGGACCATTCGTGGTATGGTGAGAGTGTGTGTGCGAGGTACGATTTTGGTTTCGGGAACGCACGTTACGCAACTTCTTCTTATTTCTTTGGTTATACAACAATTAAAAAGGCAATTTCTTCAAATTTGCTCCTACTGCCGAGAGTGTGTCGGGAGGTTTGTGTGTCTATTCATTTGCTCATCAACATCAATTTTCAAATTGAGCTCCTCACTCTTTCCAGGAGAGTTATTTGAGGAGCTCAATTTGAGCTCCTTGGCAAAACAAGGAGTGGGATTAATAGAGCTCCACCAAATTCTAGAAATGAAGGTCTGGTGCACGCCTGATCGATCAGGAATCCGTAAGTGAATCAGCGCCCATTTGTCAAAGCAATGATGAGCTATTAATGATTTGAACGATATCACTCATCAAATTAAAAAACGGTCAAGAACATTCAACAAATGTAAAGTTAATTAGCTGGTATCTACAAAAGTACAACCGGCAACACTTTCACATAAATACACATGTGGGGCTGGATGTTTGGGTCCATACACAAAATCAATGAGATGGTACGAATCGTTCGGATGGAAATCATTTAGTACGAAAAACTTGTACACCTGACACAAAACAAGTCTTATCGAGATATCATAAATTTAATTTTCAAAATACTTCTGCATGCGTTATATACCTTTAGAGTGTAAAATATTCAAAAATGTTTGACTTACCTTACGAAGATGCACAAGGTGACGCGAACGGTACGGTTACCCAGCAATCAGCGCGTTGGCTGTATCGCATATATCGGCACGCTTACGTCGTCTGCTAGTGGCGAAGTGCCATGTGTTTAGACAGCGTGAAAAGACTCATTGTGATCTTCGTTAAAAGGAAGGGGGAAAAGGATCTAAAGATCTGATTTATTATCAATATGAATAGATCTTTGTTGGTTCATAGTTTTGTTTTTGCAACATTTACAGTAAACTAAAGTTAAGGACTGTGTTAGATGTTCCAGGAAATGTTTCAAATGTCTGACTCGATGAGATTTTCTTCTTTTTTTAAATTGTGAAAATTTAATATTATTTTTTTTTTTAATTAGGTTGGGTCGGAAGTAGGAGCAGAAAATTAGAATGAGAGGCCCATGTCTTATTCATTTTGAAGTAATTCCAATACTAGTAGCAATAGGTTGTAACCTGAATCACCCTACTCGTGTGACAAAAAAAAACAATTTAAACATCTTAGAACTTTCACAATATCAGTACATTTAAAAATGGTTGAACTATGCAGTACATGAAAGAGTAATTTGTAGCAAGTGAGTGATAAATTGTGTCTCTTCAACCTACGTGTACAAAACGTGAGGGGATAAAAGGAGATTAGCACACAAATCGGATTAAACCGTTAGCTTATATACGAGCTTTGTGTGCTAAGCTTTGAGGGTGTTGGACTCACGTAGTTAACTATTACTGTAAGAATAATCTTATATCGAAATGATGGAAGTATATTTGTAAACTCAGTATTTTCTTTCCTACACGCATTTTCTTTTCTTTATTTTTTATTTTTCCAACTCTTTGTTCAAAAACATACAAGCATTGTAATGTAATGTTGAAACCGAGAGATGGCGTTTAACAAATTCTTTAATTCAAGAAATAGTTACCGTTATATTCAATGGCAACAAGCTGCCTCTTACTGCAGTGTAATGTTTTTAACAAGATATGGCGCTATTTCACAATGCGAGTTGGCAATGAGCAAAGTGACTATAATCTAATAATGAACAATATTTATTTATTTCTGGTATTTAGATAGGTTGACTCATTATCACCAGGCACGTAGCCACAGGTGGGGGGGGGGGGGGGGGGCACGGGTGGCACGTGCCCCAAAAAATTTCCAGGATCGGTTGAACTTTTTTAGACCCTTTTTTCCTCCTTGATCGTGCCCCCCCCCCCCCAAACATCAAACTCTGGTTACGTGCCTGATTATCACCAATAATGGTGGTCATGAGGCCCTGTTAAACATAATAAGGAACGATAGCTTTTCTTTAAATAATACAAATAACAATGAGGAGGCGCTTTTGCTTATGCATGGGGTAGAACAGTGGTCTCGTAACCAGGATTGCACTTTGGCAAGGCATTAATCCTCATCAACAAGTCCCTCGAGAAGGAACTAAAGCCGTCAGTTTCCTGGTTGTTTACTTACAAGCAGTCAGGTAAAAACAATCATCTATCCTAATACTCATAATAATGTTTGCGAGTACATTAGTGACTATGCACGGGTTAAGCTAGTAACAGTAGGATAATGAACGAGTTAATTGTCCGTCTCATTGTGACTTAATCAAGTGCAGTACATATCGAGAACATAGTCTACACTATGAGTATAAAGTCGAGAAATTGTGATCCATTTCGACGTTTCTCATTGGCTACATTCTTGAACCCATTTTTATAACATCAAACAACATCATAACTTTGCCTTCTTACTTTCCCTGCCATTTTAT